>PVIC010052388.1:0-12160 GCA_004025085.1 Thryonomys swinderianus | reverse complement strand
CTCAGGGCCAGCCTGAACTACAAAGCGAGACCCTGTCTCAAAAAGCAAAAAAAAAAAATAGGGGGCAGGGATATAGCTCAGTAGTTCCAGTGTCTGCCTGGCAAGCACAAGGTCCTGAGTTTGATCCCCAGTACCACATACCACACTGCCAGGCGTGGTGGCTCACGCCTGTCATCCCAGCACTCAGGAGGCAGGAGGATTGCTGTGAGTTCAAGGTTTGCCTGGGCCACATAGTGAGCTCAGGGCCAGCCTCAACTCCAAAGAAAACCCTAAAAATACTAGGAAGCATGAAGTGGCCGTGTGGTGTGTGTGGAGGGGCCCTGTGTGCGCGGGTCCTTGGGGCAAAGGCTCTCACTGCCTGCCACCTACCTGCAGAATAAGATGGAGGACCACCTGGACGAGGCGATCCACGTGCTCCGCAGTCACGCCGTGGGCACTGCGGGTGACATGCACGGCCTGCTGCCCGGCCATGGTACTCTGGCCTCCAGCTTTGCCAGTCCCATGCCACTGGGTGGGCGCCACACAGGCCTGGTGAGCATCAGAGAGGGCGGGGCCAGGGAGGGTGGCTGGAGGCTGGAACCCTGTCACTTCCTCATGTGTCCTCTGTCCACCTTCCCACAGGTTGGGGGTGGCCACTCTGAGGATGGTCTCGCGGGCAGTGCCAGCCTCCTGCACAACCATGCGGCCCTCCCCAGCCAGCCTGGTACCTTGCCTGACCTCACCCGACCGCCTGACTCCTACAGTGGTGAGTCCCGTGTTGCTAGCTTCACTTTGTACAGGCCTGCAGGCTGGGCTGCAGGCCCCCAGGCCCTGGCAGGCAGGATGGGCCAGTTCCTTCATAGGTTGTAGTGTGGAGCTTGGCTCTGGCTTTCGGGTGGAGTTGAGGTGAAAGACTGGTTGTCTTCCCTTTGGGGCTGCCAGTGTCCGGGGCTCACAGTAGCTGGGTTGCATGCAGGACAGCAGGCCTGGTGTCCACCTCTCAGTAACTGACCATCATGAGGCCACGCCTTTGCATTTACTCGTCGTACGATGCAGGATGGTAGTTGAGGTACTGTGAGCTGGCATTGTTCTGGGCTCCAGGGAATAAAAGGGGCAGTGGAAGCCGGGCGTAAGGGTGTATCCCTGTACTCTGGGAGGCTGAGGCAGAGGATTGCCAAATTTGAGTCAGCCTGGGCATTTCAGTGCGTAATGAGGCCCTGTGTCAAAATAAAAAGGGCTGGGCTGCAGCGCAGTGCAAAGGCCTTGTTGAAGTGGGGGCAAAGCAGTGAAAAATCAGGCTGCTTGGCTTCTGCTGGTGTCTGGGAAAGAAGGGAACATTCGGTAGCGCAGAAGAGGTTGAGAATAGGCAGGTACAGGGAAGGAGTCTCAGCACAGGGCGTGGCCTGTGTGAAGGCCTGGGCGCAAGGTGGAGGGTGGCGCGTTGGAGGAGAAAACCTTATGGCTGGACTAGAGGGCAGGGGACAGGTGAGTTGTGCAGGGCCATTTGGGCTGCAGGGAGGACTCTGGCTTTGGCCTCAAGGGAGCCATGGACAGCAGTGAGCAGAAGAGCTGATTCTGGGTCCCCTCCAGCGACTGGGGAGGACACTATAGCAGTTGCTTGGAGACATGCGTCTGTCAAGACAGGAGAGCTCCTGGCACAGAGTGGGTAGAGGTCAGGGGTGCTACCCAGCATCTTGCAGTGCCCGGGACACCCACGGAGAGCGATCTGGTCACAGATGGCAGCAATGCCAAGGGGGGTCCCCTGGCCTTAGTCCTTCACCCACGGGTGTCATCGGGCCTCTACTTTCCTACTGCTCATCTGTTGTAGTACGCGGAGCCACAGCTCACAGCTCTCCTGGCTGAGGCTGGCTTCCCTCCACGAGTGCCTGTGTCCCCAGGCTGCTGGAGGGGTGTTCTCGCCAGAATAGACGTGAGCCCTCGGGCTAGTGCCCATCTCCCAGGTGGCACTAGGTTGTGACGGCGCTGAGGAAGCCTGGTGAGCAGTGTCTGGAAATGGGCAGGCTCCCAATAGCCAGCCTTTTGGGTCTGGAACAGTTGCTTGCTGTGGTCCTGATTTGCATTTCTTTAGATTCTGGGTACGATGAGGGTTTGTGTTCTGCACAGCTTTCTTGGGTGCTGTGCCTGCTTTTCCATGAATCTGCTTTTCTCTTTCTGATAGGAAGGAGTTCTTTGAACATTTTGGAGACTAGTCCTTGGTTATTTACATGAGTAGTGAATAGTTGCTCTTCTGTGGTTTATTTTTTTTCTTTCTTTCTTTTCTGGTGGTCCTGGAAGTAGAGCCAAGGGAGCACTGAGTTACACGATGGCACATGTCTGCCATCCCAGCATGCCTGACGGGCTGAGGTAGGAAGGTCACAAGTGTGAGTCCAGTCTAGGCAACTTACTGAGACTCTCAAAATACAAAATAAGAATGGGAGCTGGGGCCGGAGGGTTAGCTCAGTGGTTCCGGCACCTGCCTCGCAAGCGCAAGGTCCTGAGTTCGATCCCCGGTAGCCACATATAATGCTGGGCGTGGAGACACGCCCACCAACAATCAACACCGCATACCACAATGCCGGACATGGTGGCTCATGCCTGTAATCCCAGCACTCGGGAGGCAAAGACAGGAGGATTGCTGAGTTCGCGGCGGCTTGCCTGGGCACCATAGTGAGCTCAGAGCCAGCCTGAACTACAAAGCGAGACCCTGTCTCAAAAGCAAAAAAAAAAAAGAATGGGAGCTGGTCATGCCTATAGTCCCGGCCCTCGGGAGGCTGAGGCAGGAGGATCAACATGAGTTCGAGCCCAGCCTGGGCCAACACAGTTCGAGGGCAGCTTGAACTATTTAATGAGACTCCAACAAAAAAATGAAAAGGATGGGGGATGTAGCTCAGTACAAGGTCCTGGTTGTAGTCCCAGCGCCACCAAAATGAGGTCACTTGGACCCGGTACGTGAGGGAAGAGATCTAGTTCTTGATCGCTTTGGGGTTTTCATTTTCTCTTCCCACAAAGGCCTGATGAGTCACAGGCCACAGACCCTGATCTCAGGCCTGTTGCAGGGCTAGGCCGGGCAGGCGCCACAGTGGGCGCCAGCGAGATCAAGCGGGAGGAGAAGGAGGACGAGGAGAACGCTTCCGCAGCCGATCCTGCTGAGGAGGAGAGGAAGGAGCTGAAGGCCCCGCGCACGCGCACCAGGTGCCAGCCCCCTGCGCCCTGTGCCCCCTGCCCCTGCCCCTAGCCACCGCCCCACCTCACTGTCTCCCTCTGGCCCCTGGCCCCCTCCCCCATAGCCCAGACGAGGACGAGGACGACCTTCTCCCCCCAGAGCAGAAGGCCGAGCGGGAGAAGGAGCGCCGCGTAGCCAATAACGCCCGCGAGCGGCTGCGGGTGCGGGACATCAATGAGGCCTTTAAGGAGCTGGGGCGCATGTGCCAGCTGCACCTCAACAGCGAGAAGCCCCAGACCAAGCTGCTCATCCTGCACCAGGCCGTGTCGGTCATCCTGAGCCTCGAGCAGCAAGTGCGAGGTCAGTGGGCGCTGCTGGCGGCGTCCGCACCCCCTGCTCAGCTCGCCTTCCCCGCTTTGGGACTGCCCCTGGGGACTGGCCATGCCCCCTGACTGGCCACGCTGCACGCCACCCGTCCCCCACCCAGACCTGGCTGCCCCACGCTGGCCTCGCCCCAGCTGTCCTCACACTGACCAACCCCTGCCAGGCCTACTGCTGCACTGACCGCCCTCTCCCCATCTCCACGCTCAGGCACCCACATGTCCGCACTGCCATTCTCCCGCAGTGGCTCTTCCCTGCCTCCTTCCAGCTGGTTCCCAACCCCAGGACTGACCATTCCCTCCCCTGCTGACTGACGGCCCTCCGCCCTGCCTGGCCTCAGTGACCCTCGGGTGGGAAGGACTGAACCAGGGGCCCCTCAGGCCTGGCTTGTTGGGCTGTTTCTGGACGAGGGTCTCTGCCACTGGCCATGCTCCTTGGGTATCAGTGTCCCCAGGATCCCAAATGCAGAAACTGCTGTCTAAACCGCCTGGGCTGCATGTAGAAAAATGCTTTTCAAGCCTGGCTTTCTCTGACTCAGTTTCCCCACCTGCAAGTGGGATTTTTTGTTTCAGTTTTTGTTTTGCAGTGACAGGATGGAGCCCATCTCGTGCGTGCTCCTCAGGGTCTGCTCCCCCATGTCGCAGGGCCAGGTGGGCGTGGACGGTGCGGGCCCCTCCTGTGACTGGTCCCCCTCCCGCTGGCCGCTGCTTCCCTAACCTGCTGCTGTGCGCCCCTTAACCTTTCTCTCCCACAGCCACTGCCACCCTGGCGCAGACGTGCCCATGTTGCCCGAGCAGTGTCCGTATGTGTCCTGCCACGTCCCCGCGCCTCCTCTCTGCTCTCTGTCGCTCCCCGTGCCGCCTCCCCCTCCGCTCGCACGGCGGCCCCCCACCTCGCACTTGCTGCCAGGCTCCTAGGGGCCCCTCCCCCAGGTCCCCTTGCCTGGTGGGAAGGACAGCACCCGCACAGCCGGCCTCAGGGTCTCAGTTTGGTCTGCGCGCTTGTCCTGGCTCCAGCCGTGCCCGAGGGCAGGCTGGGTGAACAGAGCGCCTTGTCAGTGCTCCTCACTGCTGGGGTGACCCGCACTGGGCCAAGCTACCTCCGGGGCTCCCCAGGTGGTCAGCACCAGCTCTGCCCAGGGGTAAACCAAGGCAGGGGAACAAGGTCATTTGTCCCTCTAGAGCTACACAGCTGAAAGGGCTTGAAGTAGGACTTGTGCTCTTGCGGGCCCCGGTACCATATGCCCAGGGATCCTAAGCTGTTGCAGGCATGGCACTTGTGGTCTTGACCGTGAGGTTTCTGGAGGTGAGGGGAGCCACACTTCTCCCAGGTCCGCAAGGAGCAGACACATTTCTGGGGGTCACGCAGGGCTCTCCCCTGTGCGCCCTGGCTCAGCATCCAGGGATTCTTGAACCCAGGTTTTGGGGACCCAGCTCTTTCCAGTAGGGCAGGTTACCTTGTGCTGTCACCTGGCTCGCTCTGTCATTCAAAGTGCTCTGGAGAGGGAAGGTCGTCCCACAGGGTGGGTACAGGTCCCCAGATGAGGGCACCCTTCACCCCAGGCTGAGAACAGTCAGGCCAGGTCTCCACGTGACAACAGCCCTTCCCATGCAAACGCCACCCAGACAGACCCACTGCATCCCCCATGGGGACGCGTTCCCTGGACACCCAGGGGCTCATTTCCAGGGGCACATGCTCCTCAGCACGGGTCACAGTGCCACCAGCACTCACTGCTCCACGCGGAGCCAGTCACCTGACACCTTTGTAACCCGCCCTCACCATTGCTCATACTGCTGCACCCAACATTGGCCATCACCTGACCTGCTGCCCACCCAACTGTCACCCACATCCGTGGCCACCTCCACCAACCCATCCACGGATTCCCCCTCCATGCCCAGCCCTGCCTGTGACTAATGGAGGCCCCGGTGCTGTGACCCAGCAGTACGGAAGAGGTGCTGTCCCTGGAGGAGAAGGACCTGAGGGACCGGGAGAGGCGCATGGCCAATAACGCGCGGGAGCGGGTGCGCGTGCGCGACATTAACGAGGCCTTCCGGGAGCTGGGGCGCATGTGTCAGCTGCACCTCAAGTCCGACAAAGCGCAGACCAAGCTGCTCATCCTGCAGCAGGCTGTGCAGGTCATCCTGGGCCTGGAGCAGCAGGTGCGAGGTAGGGTCCCCGGCCAGCGCAGATGGACGCGCCCACCCTGTGGTCCCAGGCTCCCCACCACCCCAGAGGCCACAGGACCCATCGACAGGCAGCTCCGCCACGCGCAGCGCCCCCTCCCCACACCCTACCGGTTGGGCCCCTTCAGAGGACCCACCCCCACCCCATTTTCCCCTCCCCCCCCAGAGCGCAACCTGAACCCCAAAGCAGCCTGCCTGAAGCGACGAGAAGAGGAAAAGGTGTCAGGCGTGGTTGGGGACCCCCAGATGGTGCTTCCGGCTGCCCACCAGGGCCTCAACGACACCCACAATCCCACCGGGCACATGTGACAGGGACACGACGAGGGACCAGTCTCACTCTGGGGGCCCTGCACTCAGATGTCACCGGAAGGGTCCTGGAGTTCATCTGAGGGCTGCTCAGAGAGCTGCCTGGAGCCCCCCAACCCCCAGGCTTCCAGGATGGCCTCAGGAGGACAGAGGGTCCAGGCAGCCTGGCCCACTGCTGCGGCAACCTCAGCCCACGCTGGCAGGCCACTTGCCCCACGGATCCCGGCGCTGCATCTTGGCCCTAGGGACCAGGCTGGAAGGAGCATTTTTCCTTTTTCCTTTTTTTTGGGGGGGTGGGGCTATAAACAAGACCAGAAACCAACAAAATATACACTTTTGACAGAAAAGAAAAAAAATGCCTTAAGTATATAAAGTCGTGGAGGACTCTCATCACTCCAGAGGAGAGTGACCCTGCGAAGCTGGCTTCTTCGAAGCCACCAGCAAATCGTGCCTAAGCATATTTTTTTTAAGGAGAATAAAAAGAACATTAGTTATGAGGGTTTTTTTCTAATGTAGAAAAGAAAATTAGCAAGGATGTTGCCTTCAGTCTTTTTTTTTTTTAAAGCTTTCTTTTGCATATGTTTTATAAGCAACAAACTTTTTTGTATGAAAGTCTCGTGTCTCTTGCTGTTTCTAGAAGTGAGTGGTACATTTCCTGATCAACCAGATTATTAAAAGTATTAAAAAGACCCAATGTCGACCTCAGGTACCCCCATCCCACGCTCGGCACCCCAGAAGCTGCACACATCTCTGGCCTCATCCCCTCCTGCGTCCCAGGATGGCGAGACTGTCCTGTGTTGTGCAGTGATGGGCAGGGCTTTCCCTGGTGGGTCCACAGCCTCTACCTTTCTCAGGGACAGGGTTCCCCTGAAAAGCTGAACTCCGGGGTGGGGAGGGAGAGCCGTGAAAACCCCAAGAACATCCCGAACACCTGTGTCCCTCTCAGGACCCTGAGCTCATCTGTGCACAGCACGGTGCCCTGGCCTAGCTCAAGCTGGGAACATCAGTGCAGGAGCTGTGGCTTGTCCTGTCCCTCCCTTGACTGCCATGCTAGTGCAGAGGTGACTAGGACTGTCCAGCCTCTTTACTCAGGGTCATCCCGGGGTCACGGGCAGGAGAGACAGCACGGTCCTGGTCCCCAGAAGGACCTCCAGGCTGTGCATCTCACCACAATGAGACTCAACTGCAGAACCTAGTGACGCGAGGCTGAGGCAGGAGGGTCTCCAAGAGTGTGTGTGCCTGTTCCTCGCTCTGGGACCCTGCATCCGGAGCTTAGCAGTAAAAACAGGATCCTGTCCTGGAGGTGATTAGGAGACAAGGTCAGCTCCCAGAACCCTGAGGGCACAGTGGAGATGCCGAGGTCTTGGGTCCTTACCCCGGGGTCCAGAGCTCAAAGGTACCTTGTACTGTTGCTAGCTACATGGGACCCACCCCAGAACTTAGCTGCACTCTGCTGCCCAAGTCAGAGCATGTCACTGTCCCCGCATCTGTGGTTCCCTATCGCCAAGGGCATTAACTCCACCCTCCTAATAAGTCTGCTCACGACTCAGAACCGTGCCCTTGTCAACATGGGACATGGGGCCCTGGCGAGGCAGGTTGCTGCAGGAACTGTTGGGGGTGTCTCTTGCTTTGGTGGGACCTGCAGCCTGCTGTGTGTGGGAGCCACAGCTAGACCTGGCCCAACCCCCTCGGGAGTACAGGGATGCGCGCCTAGCACTCAAGGCCCACAGTTCCCTGCTGCCAAAAGGGAAAAGGTGAGGCTAGGAGTGCTACGTCCCATTTCAACTCCCAGTTGTATCTGAAGTGCCGGAAGCTGACTGTGGTGCCACACACTTGTCCTCCCGACGCGTCGGAGAGGCTGGCACAGGGGCATTCAAGGTTTGACCCCAACCTGGGAAATTCAGCGACTTCAGTGAGACCCTGCCCTAGACAAAGGAAGAAGTAAACGAGGAGAGAGGGCTGAAGATGTAGCTTAGTGTGAAAGTCTTGGATTCAACCTCTAGTACTACTTACTGGTAAAGTAAAGTAGTTACTGTAAAGTAAATGAACGAAATATAAATGCTAGAAAAGAGTGTTTTTCCCTCAGTGACTCAACCACGAAACAGTGGACACAATGGTAGCGTTCAGGCTGCAGATAAGATCAGGTGCGTTCAGGGTGGTGTGGCCCAGCCCTAGACAATGTTCAGGTTGCAAACCAAAAAATGAGACAAGGTGACGGCAGAGACATTGCTTTCATTGAGGCATAGAAGCCAGCTTGTTCTCAGGGGGTGCAATATCTTTGGCACTGCAAGGTGCTGAGCATCTCTGGTCTCCACCTTCTCTGTAGTGGGAAGAAGGTACAGCCCTTGCTGTGAGCACCACAGATATCCCCAGATAGCACCAGGGTTCTCTGGATACAGAGTTACCCCATGCGATGAAATCTTTTATCATCCTATCCCCGGGTCAAGCACCAGCATTTCACAAAAGCAGAAACAACATGGCCAGGAAGCTTCTGAAACTTCAGGACCTGGAACCTGCAGCCCTCAGGCTTCTGTTCTCTCTCCAGGTGACTCTTTCCCTTCGTCGTAGTCTTTGTGATTACTTCTACAATCCACTTCAAAGTTCCACCAGTAGACACAATCTTATTAAGGTACTCCCCAGACGGGCTGGACAGGCAAACCCAATGGGCTGGCCCTTACCACCAAGTTTATTGTGACACTGGCCCAGTGCTCTAGATAAGGACCCCAACATTATCTCCCACCCCCATATTGAAGATTGAATTCAGGCCCATAGGACCGAACTACATCCCAGCCTTCATTAAAAAAAAAAAATTTTTTTTTGAGACAGGGTCTCGCTTTGTATTTCAGGCTGCCCTGAGCTCACTATGTAGCCCAGGCAATCCTTGAACTCAGCAATCCTGCCTTTGCCTCCCGAGGGCTGGGATTACAGGCATGAGCCACCACGCCCGGTTTTAATTTTGAGACAAGATCTTGCTAAATCGCCCAGGCTGGGTTCTAATTTGTGATCCTCCTGCCTCAGCCTCCCACAGAGTGCTAAAATGTCAGGTGCCTGTCACCGCACCCAGCCAGGCTCTAACTTTTCTATCCATACAGTTCAGGTGTCTGGGAGCTAAAAAAAAAAAAAAAAAAAAAAAAAAAACAACCCAGAGGGTTTCCTGAGAGAGGATGCATTGGATGGAGATAAAGAAAAGGTGCACACCGGGCCGGAGGGTTAGCTCAGTGGTTCCGGCGCCCGCCTTGCAAGCGCAAGGACCTGAGTTCGATCCCCGGTAACCACATATAATGTTGGGCGTGGAGACTCACGCCCACCAACAATCAACACCGCATACCACAATGCCGGACGTGGTGGCTCACGCCTGTGATCCCAGCACTCGGGAGGCAGAGACAGGAGGATTGCTGAGTTCGCGGCGGCTTGCCTGGGCACCATAGTGAGCTCAGGGCCAGCCTGAACTACAAAGCGAGACCCTGTCTCCAAAAGGTGCACTGGTACAATGGCTGCTGGCTGTCTGGGAGCTTGTTCCTCTTTGAGCCCACACCTGGCATGCGTGCAAGTTGGGACTGGAAGCTGGAGGTTTACTGAGCCCTGAGAAGCTTCTGAACCCCGGGATGACAGACACAGGAGATCAGAAGAGGACGGGACTGGAGGATGGCGAGGCTTGTACACAGCAGCAAAAAGCTGTGATTCCCAGGGACCCGTCAGACGAAGGGCTCTCGCGAGACCTCGGTCTCCCTCTGCTGCTGGCAGGAGGAATCGCCAGGGCTCTGCTAAGAAAAGGTATGGATTTCGGACTCGGCCTCCAAGCACTCAAGATGAGCAGTGAGTGGGGCGCTGCCAGAGTCTCGCGGCAAGTCCGTGACAAACACTGACCCCTCCCCCAAGTGGGTTCAAATCCCAGCCCTTCCTATGTGATTATGGTCAAGTACCTTCTCCATCTACCCTCAGTTCTCTTTACTGTAAATACCACTGGCACTAAATTGCATACAAAGTCACCGCTCAATTGTTCTGGGACATCCTGAGTCAACCGTGGGCGCCAGAATAGCCTACGACCACCCGCCAAAGAAACAAAACCCTCCGCAACACGTGTCCAGGCTCCCAGTTTAATAACATCGCATTATTAACATGTTCCGACCAGCCCCGGAAATGACTGTAATGTTTTCCGGACCTGCGCGCGCAACCACCCCCACCCCCGGGCCGGGTAGGGCCCTTTATGCGCATGCCATCCGTCCCTGCACTTGCGCAGTGAGGCCGGGCCGCCAGACAGGGTGACCCCGTTCGCGGACAAAGCTGCGATGTTGACCCGGTTCCTGGGCCCGCGCTACCGGGAGCTGGCCAAGAACTGGTGAGGACGCTGCCCGCAGCCTCAGCCCCAGCCATCCTCGCGCTGCGTAGGGCCCCGGTCCGGAGGCTCCTACTGTGTCCGATGATAGGGGAAAACAGGCTCGTACATGGGGAACGCTTCGTCCCAGCGGGCGCCAGAGGTGGCGAATGAATTTAAGGCTGGACCGGGTGCTGAGCCCCCCACCCCACCCCGTGCCTGAGCCCCCCGAGCCAGTTTCGCCATCTCTGTCTGGAGAACCTGGCCGTGCTCACCTGGACGGAAATCCCAGAAGGCACGGGCGTCTTGCTGGGTTGCCTAGACAGGGGTAGCACTTTGCTCAGCCTCCCAGAGGGCTGGGATTACAAGCAGCGGCACCACACCTGGTTGGTTTTGTTTTTTGAGACAAGGTCTAGCTCTGTATTTTAAACTGGCTTTGAAATCACTTTGTAGTGCGGGCTCACCTCGAACTCGTGGCTATTATCCTTTCTCAGCTTCCCAAGTGTTGGGATCACAGGCATGTGCCACCATGCCAGAGGAATATTTTGTTTTTAATTGTGTTGGGGTGGAACCCAGGTCCACTTGCAGATTAAGTACGTCTCATACTTCTGAGCTGTAGCCCACTTCTTTCAGAGTATTGTTTTTTAAAACTTTGTTTTGTTTTTTGAGGCAGCGTCTTGCTGTGTAGGCCAGGCTGGCCTCAAACTCTTGTCCATCCGTCTGCCACAGTCTGGCTAGTGCTGGAATTGCAGGGGTGAGCCACCATTCCAGGAGTCAGATTATTTTTAGAAGATGTATGAAACCGGTTCCCACATGGGAACCAGGATCAGATTGATGTGACCCTCATGAGCGTGGGGATGGGCGTGACCTCCGGAGTCACCTGCTGTCCACGCAGGGTGTTAAGAAACCAGGGGTTATTTCTGGAAGAGCGGTCATGTCTGGTCAGCGGGTCCGATTGGTGGCTTTTGTATTAGGAATTCCCCGGTGTTAGCGAGTGGGAGATGGAAAAGTGGGGGGCCTGCAGCCCTGTCACATCAGCTCTGACTTTGGGAGGCTCAGAAGCAGGTCTTGCAAAAGGCACTGTGAGCTGGTGTTTGAGCCCAGGGACTCGTAGGATGTCCACCACCTAGTCTGCGTTGAGAGTCAACGCAGAGGTCCTGGTCTGAGAGTGGAGAGGCAAGCTTTTGTGGGGTGGGCAGAATGGCCATTATTTGTGTCCTTTCTCAATCCTAGTGGAGTCAGGTTCACAGTGCGGTGCATGTTCTGGTCCCCGTGGAAGTGACCAGGACGATGAGAGAAATAAGAGACGGTCAGGCCAGTGTGTTTACCTGAAAGGGAAGCTTCTTCTGAGGACGAGTAACTGTTGCATGATGAGCTAGACTCCTTCCTCTGTGTTGGTGACCTCTGTCCCATCACCAGTGCACTGGCAGCAGCAATAGGAGATTCCTGTGTGGGTCATGAGGGATGAGCAGAGATCTGGCCTGTGCATAGGGCTTGTCTGTGGGGAGGCAGCAGGGGCAAAGGTGAGAGGCCCTTTGTCACTTCAAGGAGAAGGACCTCGGACATGCAGAGTCTTGGTTCACTGTGATCCAAAGAGGTGGGAGTTGAGGTTTAAAGGGCAGCCTCCCCCTGGGCAGCAGTGGGCCTGTTAGTTCCCACAGCTGCGTGCGTAGCCTCCCTAGAGCGCAGTAGCTTCAAACAGCACTGTTTGCTGGCACAGTGATGCACGTGTAATCCCAGCTGCTGGGGAGGCTGAGATGGGAGGATTGCATGTTCAAGGCCAGCCTAGGCCATTTACCAAGACTTCGTCTCAAAAAAAAAAAAAAAAAAAAA
>PVIC010052387.1:0-12171 GCA_004025085.1 Thryonomys swinderianus | reverse complement strand
CCTCCCAAGCGCAAGGTCTTGAGTTCGCTCCCAGTAACCACATACAATGCTGGGTGTGGAGACTCACACCCACCAACAATCAATACCGGGTACCACAGTGCCGGGCGTGGTGGCTCACGCCTGTCATCCCAGCACTCGGGAGGCAGAGGCAGGAGGGTTGCTGAGTTCCAGGCTTGCCTGGGCTACACAGTGAGCTCAGAGCCAGCCTGAACCACAAAGCAAGATCCTGTCTCGAGAAAAAGAAAGAAAGAAGAAAATTTTGTAAACTTTGTGCACAGACTGCCTTTTCAGGCCCATTTTGTGTCTGTTTCCGCTGTAGGGGAGGACTGGCGGGCCTGAGGTCACGGTCTGGGTGGCTGGGGCCGGACCTGTCACCCCGGTGGCGCTGGGGGGGTGGGGGCGGCCTGGCCAACCCGACACGCAGCCGGTTGGGCACCCGCCCTCCCGGCCCCTCCAGCAGGAATCACTCGGCGGCTGAGAGGCCAAAGGGCACTCGGGGTTTCCTGCCACCCTGGGAACTTCCTCCTCCCAGGCCCGGCAGGGTGGTGGCAGCCCCTTGGGCCCCTCCCCGCTCAGGGGCCCTCAGACTGACGGTGTCGCCTGTCCCTGCCCAGGACCCCGTGTCCCCATCCCGCCTGCCAGCCCGCCCAGACCCTGCCAGGCCAGCTGCCCTTCTGACGCAGGACAGTGAAGGCCTCACTCCCCACCTGAAACGCAAGTTCATGTTCTCTAAAAATCGAAGAATGAATTTTAGGAACGACAGAGGTTTGAGTAGGAAAGTTTTATTGAGAGAGAAAGCTTCTGCCTTAAGAGAGGCAGAAGGGGGAACCCGGAAAGTGGGTAACCCCCCACCTCACTTTTTTTGTTTGTTTTTTTTGAGACAGGGTCTCTCTTTGTAGTTCAGGCTGGCCCTGAGCTCACTGTGTAGCCCAGGCAAGCCTGGAACTCAGCAACCCTCCTGCCTCTGCCTCCCAAGTGCTGGGATGACAGGCGTGAGCCACCACGCCCGGCAAGGGTCTCTCTTTGTAGTTCAGGCTGGCCCTGAGCTCACTATGGAGCCCAGGCAAGCCCCGAACTCAGCAATCCTCCTGTCTCTGCCTCCCGAGTGCTGGGATGACAGGCGGGAGCCACCGCACCCGGCCCTACCTCACTTTTTACAGGGCTTAAAACCTCTTTGTCTGCTAGAAAATTTTGCAGAGCCCGAGTGCCTTGGCTGCAAAATTCTTCTGAAGAAGCACATACTAGTATATCATCAATATATTATAATACTGTGACCTGGGAATATTTAAAACATGCCAAGTCATGAGAAAGCACCTGTCTGAAGAAATGAGGGCTGTCCCTGAATCGTCGGGGAAGAATAGTCCATGTCAACTGAGAGGTATGAACATAAGGATTTTTTGTTTGTTTGTTTTGTTTTTTGAGGCAGGGTCTCGCTTTGTAGTTCAGGCTGGCCCTGAGCTCACTATGCAGCCCAGGCAAGCCTGGAACTCAGCAATCCTCCTGCCTCTGCCTCCCGAGTGCTGGGATGACAGGCGTGAGCCACCACACCAGGCTATTTCTGCTTCTTCTTAAGCCTTCAGTAATGCAGCACAATAGGTGTTTCCTACACCAGTCTCCTACCTGATCGTCAGGCCAGTGGGCGTCCTGTGTAGGGACAGCTTGTGCTCCAGTGGGGATTTCTAGCTCTCCTTGCCGCCTTTCAGTGGGTGGTTTATAATGTACTATGTGATATTCATCTCTGGCCTTAACGGCAGCCTGTGTTGCAGCTTGTACCTCACCAGAAGTAAGTGTCTGACTTAGAATTAGCATCACATCTTTCCAGCCTAATTCAAAAATTTGAACAAGTCCTCTAAGTTTCTCAATGTACCTGTCTGGATCTTCTGAGAACTTTCCTAAGCCCTGTTTAATTTGTTTTAGGTCATGAAGAGAAAAGGTACATGGACACGACCACGTCCAAAGTCATTGTCTACTTCTTGTAAGGGGTTTTGTCCTAGAGGAGCTTGAGATAGGGAAGGATCCAGCCCATGGAGGGCTGTATTATGGCTGTTACCCTCAAGCCTTGGAAGATAAGGAGGAGGGATCTCAGGCTCCACAGGACAAGTAGGAAAAGCTTTTTTCTCAGGAGGTAGAGATTCAGTAGGAGTTATTTTAGAAATTTGTACCTCAGTAGGTGGTATCTTAACTACAGTATCCTTAGAAACTTTGCCCTCAGATTCTAAAAGACGAGGGTGGGAAGCCTCCCTGATAGGGGCTCGAACTGTCTGGCCTTTCTGAGGCTCACATTTACATTTTGAACACAAATAGGAGTTATTCCTTAACGCAAAGAAGATCTCAACAGATGGTATTTCTGCCCATTTTCCCTTTTCTTTACAGTATAATCTTTTTTTTTTTTTTTTTTTTTTGCTTTTTTTTGAGACAGGGTCTCACTTTGTAGTTCAGGCTGGCCCTGAGCTCACTATGGTGCCCAGGCAAGCTGCCGCGAACTCAGCAATCCTCCTGTGAGTGCTGGGATGACAGGCGTGAGCCACCACGGCCGGCACTGTGGTATGCGGTGTTGACTGTTGGTGGGCGTGAGTCTCCACACCCAGCATTCTATGGGGTTACCGGGGATCGAACTCAGGACCTTGCATTTGCGAGGCAGGCACCGGAACCACTGAGCTAACCCTCTGGCCCTACAGTGTAATCTTAGTTGTGAAATAGTATCATTATTAACACTTTCCTCTTTTTTCCATCTTGCCTCTAGGGGGTAAGTAGGCCACACACATGTACAGAAAAATATTAAGCTGCTCTTTTTTTTTTTTTTGAGATGGGGTCTTGCTTTGTAGTTCAGGCTGGCCCTGAGCTCACTGTGTAGCCCAGGCAAGCCTCGAACTCAGCAATCCTCCTGCCTCTGCCTCCCGAGTGCTGGGATGACAGGTGTGAGCCACCACGCCCGGCTAAGCTGCTCTTCTTTAGCAAGTGAGGATCAAACATTTTCCAGTATTTAAGAACACATTCCGAGGGAGTAAGGGACTCAGATACGGAATTCCCCATCTGCAACAGAAACATGGTGCCTTACGAGTTTCTGTTGTGTTGTAGCCCACCCAGGGCCACTGCCGGCGAACTGGAGAGAAATACCATCCCTGGGACATCTCCCAAGCCTGGTTCCACTCCAGGGAGGTCGCTACCGACTGAAGAGAGACCCAGAAAGTAAGTCAGCCTGGAGTCAGCTACCCTTACCGGCGCTTGACCTTATTTTGTCCTGGGAATTCGCTCCCTTACTCCAGTGAGCATTCTTAGGGTGCCCAGACTGTACCCCGTCCAGTGCCTGCCCTGGGGAACTGGAGGTATGTAAAATACGCCTTTCTGAACCATTATTAGTGAGCTTTAGACTGGACTGTTCAGTGCCGCCACTGACAGACTGGAACAAGATGAAACTAAAAGTTTCGACCCCACTGCTTGTTGTTTCTTTGAAAGAGGGGGGCCTAGGTTAATGGACAGAATCAGGACACTCTCGCAGGAGGTCACATCTAGAAACAGTTGGTCCGAGACTTCTGCCTTGCGCCCCAGGCAGAAGGAGCTCTGAGGTCGTCTATTAGATTTCTCGTCATTTTAGGCAAGGCCCTGATGAGACCAGGCTGAGGGAGCAGTTCGGCTTGGACCAGTTTGCCCTGCGCCAGCGCTAGATGGCAGATTTTGTGTCTCCGATGCTGGTCAGAGCCTTGACACCTGCTGGTTTCCCTCTGTGGGTCTCATCTCAAGCCTGCTGATCATTTGAAATTCATTTTAGTCATAGTCCAGAAGTCAACAAAGACACCTTAACCTACTTTGTATGTGCTTCTAAAGGGGGAGAAAGGTTGTCTAGAGTCCTATGCTGTTTATCTAGCATGTGAAGACATATATGGATCAAGCAGGTGATCATTAAGTCCTTAACTTGGCTCCCTGAAAGGAGTCATCTGACAGCTAGCAAAGAGAAAGTCTAAATACAGTTTAAGTCACTTAAAAACATCTAGATATTACCATATAGCATTCATGAGTCACAGTCAAAGTCTTTAAGTCTACTATCTATCAGCAGGCATTTTTCGTCTACATGAGAGATGGAACCCCTGTCTAGGGGAGGCAAGATTTAGGTAGTTTAATTCTGTTAAAGACTTTGTTGCTATGCGCCACGTGGGGTTCTGTCTTGCGGGTAGAGAAAAGTGGTCCAACCATATAACTCGACTCGTAACGGAGGCTCATGAAAGGGTTTTGCCGGCATCGTTCAGAGCGCTCTGAGGCAAAGCACATCCGGTGCTCACTGGCACGGTCTCCCTTTCACCTCACTGAGGGCTTTTAGGTATGGACAAGTCGTGGAGACTCTCTCTTATTTACCCAGATGGGCGGTCGGGAGCCAGTTTCTTCCGGGGAACCTTCGGGACCCACCAAAGAGTCGCCCTGGCCAGGGTTCCTCAGTTGTTGCCCCAGTTTCCACTGGTTCCACGCCATCAGAGATCTGTCTCCGGAAGGAATCCAGTTGCTTATCTGGTCAACATTCCCCCCGCGGCTGCAAGTGGGGACTCACCAGAGGGCGACGGGAGCAACCTGTCCTCGGCTTCAAGAGTGGCAGCCGCCCTAGTGGCGTTTACTGGCTGGCAGAGTAACCACTGTTTGATTAAAATTCTACAAGGGACAGAAAAAAAGCCTGCAGAGATCTATTTTAGAGCATTTTAAGCAACAACCCAGTAGAAACACAACGTATACAGTACAAGATTAAAACAGTTCTAACAAAAGACAACGTACTGTAAGAGAAATCAGCAGTTTACAAATATTTAAAGCATACAACTTAGAATTAAGACCATTTTTGAAGCAAATACTAAAAACAAGGACCACAGTCTGTAGAATAAAGTTAAACCCTATGAAGCAAAGTTACAATTTGCAGAGAAAAACCAACCTTTTAGAGTTTCTGAAGGAAAGAAAACGCGTACCTCCATGCAGTTATGTCGGGGGAGCCTCCAATATGACGCAGGAGAGTGAAGGCCTCACTCCCCGCCTGAAACGCGAGTTCATGTTCTCTAAAAATCAGAGAATGAATTTTAGGGACGACGGAGGTTTGAGTAGGACAATTTTACTGAGAGAGAAAGCTTCTGCCTTAAGAGAGACAGAAGGGGGGCCCGGAAAGTGGGTAACCCCCCTACCTCACTTTTATGGAGCAAAGCCACGAGGTGAGGTGGGTCTGAGATAGGGGCTCCCAGAAAGATTCAAAAAAGGCAGACGGGTCGCAGTTGACCAGTGAGTTCGGTGGGGGCTTCCAACAAGGTGTGAAAGGAATGGGCAGACCGTGGCTAGACACTGGGTAATGGACAGGCACAGCTACTTCAGCAACATTTTGACTGAACAGGGTCCAGTGAGAAGTCAGGCCCTGGCGGGTCTGGCTTGTCCGGAGCTCCTCCCGGTGGTCCGGAGTCCTGGCCGCCGTCTGGGGAATGTGCTCTTCGCATCCCAGGGAGGGGCCGGATCCGGATTCTGACCTTCCCTCCGGGAGATGAGGCCTGCCGGGCACTGCTGTCCAGAACTGCAGTTTCTCATGGATGGTGTTGACCTCTGAGGAGGTCCTTTTCGCACGTCTTCCAAGAGCCGGCCCTGTCTCTCCGCCTACATATGTCTAGCTGGCTTTTCTACCTGTAATATTCCCCCCAAGCCCAGCAGCAGCTACTGGCCCTTTGGGGACCCTAGCAGCTCAGTATGGAGCGAGTAACAAGATTCCAGAATGTTCCCTGAGCCCCTGGGGAGGGCATACCCAGCATCCTTTGCTCCTGGGTCCGCAGTTCTCCCCACTACCCCTGAGCACTGGCCTGCAGTGACCCCGAATGTTCTGGAGGGGGGGAGGGCACAAGGCCCCACTTCCCCCTCAGGGTCCCAGGGAGCCCCAACAGCTCCCCAAGCAGGAACTAGAGGAACAATAACCAAGCAGACTCAGAGGCACAGCAGAGTTCGCTCCTCCTCGATGGGGGAAACTGAGGCACGGGCCGCCGAGACCCAGCAGAGCTCGCAGGGACCCAGCTCCTGCTCCAAGGGCCCTGTACCCTGGGGTGGTTTCTTCATTCTTTCAGTCATGGGGACAGAACCTGGGCCTCGCCCTGGCTTCCTTTTTCAAGACAAGGTCTCCAAAATGGCCCAGGCTGGGTTCTAACTCGAGATCCTCCTGCCTCAGCCTCCCAAGCACTGGGAGTCAGAGCATGCACCATCACTGTGGCTCTGCGCAGCCATCCAGTATCTGTGTGAGCGGAACGGCACGGCCAGTGCCACAGCCACACACCGGGTGGCCACCACTGTGAGGCCGCAGAATGCTCCAGGCGATGCCCGGGCCAGGCAGCGGCATGAACCTCGAGAGGACAGAAGTGCCACCCCGGGTGCTACCAGCATGGGGGCAAGCCTCCCTTGTCTGCGTCCCCGCTCTGCATGGCGAGAGCGCCAAAGACGTTAAACAAGATAGAACCCGGTGGGCCGGGTGCGGTGCGCGACCCTCTCGTCCCTGCACTGCGGAGGCTGAGGCCCGTCCGGGCTACAGGCGAGACGTTCTCTCCAAAAACAAAAAAGAACAGAAGAGAGAGAAGCGGGGGAGGGGAGGGGCGGGAAAAAGGAAAAGGGAAAAGAGAAAAAGAAAAGGCGGCGGGTGGCGGGCGGGGGGGGGGGGGCCCGAGCAGCCGCTCCAGCCCCTCCCACTCGGCCCGGGGCCAGGGTGCCCGGCCGCGCGACCCTGCCGCCCCCATTTCCTCCCGGGCAGGAAGGGGCCCCGGGAGCTCGAGGCGCCTATAAAGGGCCGGAGCGGGAGCGGAGCGCGCCACGAGCGGGCGGGCGGACGGACGGACGGACGGGCGGGGACGCGCCATGGGCCTGGCCGGGCAGCCCGGGACGCCGTACGCGCGCGCGGCCGACTCTGCGCGCGGCTGCGGGTACTACCTGCGCTACCTGTTCCTGTTCGCCTCGCTCGTGCAGACGCTCATCATCGTGGGGCTCGTGCTGTTCATGGTGTACGGGAACGTGCACCAGGGCACCGAGGCCAACCTGCGCGACGCCGAGCGCCGCACCGCGGAGCTGCACGGCCAGCTGCAGGGCCTGAAGGGGCTGCAGGCCAACCTCACGCGCCAGCTCAACCTCACGGCGCGCGACAGGGACAGCAACGCGCAGGTGCTGAACGGCGTGCGCCGCGACCTGGACCGGATCAACTCCAGCTTCCGCCAGTGCCAGGCCGAGATGGTGAGCCCGGGCCGCGCTCCGTCCGCGGGGCGCGCTAGCTTCTGAGCCGGGTCACTGGGTAGCCCAGGCTGGCCTCAGACTCGGGGCGATCCTCCTGCCTCGGCCTTCCCAGTGCGGGTTCGCAAGCGTGCACCACACCTGGCTTGACGTGACTTATAACTCACAGAAGAGTCACTGTCAGTCTTAGACTGCTTTCTGGTCCTACAACAAAGTAACTAAGAGCGAGTGATTTATAAAGGTGGCTCAGGGCCGGTGCGACAGTGCACACCCGGAATGAGGAGACTGAGGCCGGAGGATTGCCGGGCTGAGAACAGCCTGGGCTGCACCGTGAGGCCTTTTCCAGAAATAAACAGAAATAGAGGTTTATCAAGACCAGCCTGGGCTCTGGGGTTCCAGCCGGGCTGCCTGCGCGGTGAGGCCCTAACTCAAAAAGGCAGAGGGAAGGCAGGGAGGGCTGGTGCCCATAACCCCGCGCAGGGACGCTGAGGCAGGGTCCAGGTGACTGTGAGCCCAGCCTGAGCTACAGGGTCCATGCAAGCCCGGCCAGGGCCACGTACCACGGACTGCTGGAGAAAAACAGGAGTACCGGGTGTGGTGGCTCACGCCTGTCATCCCAGCACTCGGGAGGCAGAGGCAGGAGGACTGCTGAGTTCCAGGCTCGCCTGGGCTACACAGTGAGCTCAGGGCCAGCCTGGACTACAGAGCGAGACCCTGTCTCAAAAAAAAAAAAAAAAAAGAGAGACACAGACAGAGAAAGAGACAGATGGAATATAGAGGCTTGTTGAGTGAGCAGCTCAGGGTGCTGCCCCCACCGCCCACTGGGGCCCTTGGTCAGGGCACTGAGACCCCAGCACCGTCTGCCCGGAATGCAGGTTGGTGCAGCCCTGGGTGTGAAGCAGCAGCAGCAAACGCCTGCCTTGAGGCCCACAAAGTGCCCGTGGCGGGCAGTGGAGACGCCCAGGCCCCGAGCGCTCTCGCCCACGCACCTCGCTCGGCAGGCCGGAGGCCTGGGTTCCCTCCTTCCCGCCATGAGGAAAATCGTAACCGCAAGACTCAGTGGTGCACATCTGTGATCTCAGCTATTGGGAGGCTGAGGCAGGAGGATCAGAAGTTTGAGGCAGTGTGTGACCCTGTCGCAAACAAACACACAGAAAATTTTTTTAAAAATAAGGATTGGAGATTACCGCAGCACTCCCTGGGTTGAGTCCCCAGTGGCACAGGCGTGTGCTCGCACGCACACAACGGTGCCGGAGAGCGTCACCTCCGGCTCACAGTCAGGACCTCACGGGCTGGGCAGGGAGGGCAGGAGAGCGGAAACCTGCGGAGGGGACCGCCTCCCCCCAGGACACACACCGTGTGCCGCGGATCCGGGGTCCAGGGCTCCCAGGCAGCAGCGGGGCCTGCTGGCCCGGGCCGCAGGGGCCAGTGGCATCTGGTTGTCTCAGCCGCTGGTGGGCGCAGGAGGGCAGGAAAAACCCTGAGACCCTGATGTCGCCCGCCCCCCCCCCCCCGTCCATACAGCAGCTTGGGTCCCTCAGCCCACCTGGGCTCTGCAGGGACTCCCTGGCCAGGGAGTGAGAACCCGGGGCCCTTAAGGGTTCTGGGAGGCGGAAGCAGGAAGAACACAAGCTCCATCGCAGCCTGGGCAACTTATTGATTTAGCAAAATAAAAAGGGCTGGGACATAGCTGAGCCCCACAGCTCTGCTTCTTCCCAGTCCCACAGAGTGCGTCCCTCCATAGCCCTTCAGGTCACAGCAGCCTTAGACCCCCTGTCCCCGAAATTGGCCTGTTTGGGGCCAGGGATTTAGCTCAGTGCTTCCAACATCTGCCTGGCAAGCACAACTTCCCAAGTTCAATTCCTTGTAGCACACACCACAGTGCCGGGCGTGGTGGCTCACGCCTGTCACCCCAGCACTCGGAAGGCAGAGGCAGGAGGATTGCTGAGTTCCAGGCTTGCCTGGAGTGAGTTCAGGCAGAGTGAGCTCAGGGCCAGCCTGAACTACAGAGCGCGACCCTGTCTCAAAAAAGAAAAAGAAACAGGGCTGGAGGGTTAGCTCAGTGGTTCCAGCGCCTGCCTCGCAAGCCCAAGCTCCTGAGTTCCATCCCTGGTAACCACATACAATGCTGGGCGTGGAGACTCACGCCCACCAGCCATCAATGCCACATACCACAGTGCCGGGCGTGATGGCTCACGCCTGTCATCCCAGGACTCGGGAGGCAAAGGCAGGAGGATTGCTGAGTTCGAAGTTTGCCTGAGCTACACAGTGAGCTCAGAGCCAGCCTGAACTGCAAAGCGAGACCCTGTCTCAAAAAAAAAAAAAAAGTGTTTTGAGTTAGGGTCTCACTAAAGTCCCGAAGTTGCTCGGCCTGGGCTCACATTTGTGACCCTCCTGCCTCAGCCTTCCAAAGTGCTGGAAGGACAGCCTGGGACGTGGCTGAGGCTCCCAGGTGCTGCCGGCCGTCTTCCCACTCACGGCTCGGGTTTGTCCCAGTGGTTCTGGAAGGAGGGACAGGGAAGCTTCTCCTTTGCTGGGCACCAGCCTGCACTGTGACGCCGGGCTTGTGTGGGCTGCCCCGGAACCTAACACCTTTCTCTGGTTCAGCTGCGCGGAAACCCCACTCACGCACCCCATAACCCCCGGACTCACTGCCGCTCACACACTCACACGAGTGTGCGCACACCAGCACGTTCCACAGCCCAGAGGAAACAGAGGAAGCCCGTCTGCACCAGCCGCCCTCCCCCAGCCCTGACATCCCGACGTGCTTCCTGCCACTGGGGGTCGCTTGTCCGGGCCGTTTCCTGTCAGGGCCACGGTCACGCAGCCTCTGCCTCACGGTTCATCTTGTAGGACGTGTCAGAGCCCGCTTCCTTTTCATGGCTGAGTGATATTCCATAGGGAGGCTGGGCCACTTTGTGTTTTTCCATTTGTCTGCTGGGCACGTGGGCTATTTCCACTTTTTGGTCGCTGTGTGTGGTGTGGCTACGTGGCTGCAGCTTTCACGTGAGTTTTCATTCCTTTAGAGTAGTTACAAACAAGCAGACCGAGGAGTTCTCTGGTAGCTGTTAAACATTCTGAGGACCGACTGGGCTCTTCTCATGTTTGTTTGGCTTTTTTTTTTTTTTTTTTTGAGACAGGGTCTCGCTTTGTAGTTCGGGCTGGCTCTGAGCTCACTACGGAGCCCAGGCAAGCCTCGAACTCAGCAATCCTCCTGTCTCTGCCTCTGAGTGCTGGGATGACAGGCGTGAGCCACCACGCCCAGCTATTGTTTGGCTTTTTGAGACAGGGTCTTGCTACGTAGCCCAGGCGGCCCTCACAGTGTGGTGAGCTCAGTGCTGGGCGGACAGCTGTGCTTCCAGACGGCACCGCTGACGGCGGAAGCCGCCTTCTTGCGATGACACCCGCGAGCCTGTGAATTCTCCCCGGGCCCGTGGCTTCCGCGTCCTGTCTGAGAAATCAGGAGCAAATCCACGTCCTCTAGCCTTAACACCCAGTTTCTTTTAAGGGCTTTGAGAGGATGGCTCTGATATTCAGGTCTTAGACTGCTTTCTCCAGTGCTGGGGTCTGAACGGATGCGCACGGCGGGCGAGCCCAGGACACCTGAGTGACATCTCCCGCTCTGTCCCCGAGCCGTGTGGAGCCGCTTTACGGAGGTGCGAGGCTCGGGTGGCGCCTCCGGGGCAGACCCCTCCTTCCCACGGAGAGCGTCGGCACCTGGATTCCTGCGCAGCGCGGGAGCAGGGCCTGCAGCGTCAGGAGGGCGGCGGGGCCGGAGGTGGCTCCTCGAGGCGAGCCTCGACCCCCGGAGCACAGGCAAGAAAATAAGATAGTAACGTTAAAAGAAGGTGGAGGATTTGGCTCAGTGGCACCACAGCTGCCCTGCAAGCACAAGGTGCTGAATTCCATTCCCAAGCACCAAAATAAATAAATAAAATGTAAAAGAGTAGCAGGGCCCCGTGGCCGCACCTACCTTCCCGGCACTCGCGAGGCAGAGGCAGGAGCGTCCCAAGAGCAAGCCCCGCCTGCACAGCTGACTCAGTAGGACTCTGGCGCACGTGGAAAGGGCTGTGGGTGCGGCTTGGCATGAAGGCCCCGACTCGAGCCCAGGACTGCAAAACAGACAGCACAAACAGCAGAGGAAGCGGCGGCGACACCTTCTGTTTTAGGGAGTGTCTGAGCTTCGGCCCAGCCTGCTCGTGCGTTTGTCTGTCTCTCTGTCTGTCTACCTGTCTATCTAACTCGCCCAGGCTGGGGACAAACTTGTGACCCTCCTGCTTCAGCCTCCTGAGTGCTAGGACGGGTTTCAGGCTGTGCACCATGCCCAGCAAACATCCCTCTGTTTTAAGGACACCGGTCAGGCTGAAGTCGGGGTCACACGAAGAGCCATGTCTTGGCCAGGGCACTTCTGCAGAGACGGCCACGTCCCAGACCAGGCAGGGCCACAGTCCCACGTAGGACAGCCCCGCTGTCCCGGCCGGCTCCGCGCTGGGGCAGACATGACGCTTCATGCGGGCCAAGCAGCCGGTGCCAGCGGCTCCATCCTCTATGTTCTTAAATGCTGATTCGTCACAGTGACACCGAATAATACTCCACGTGTCTGGGTGCCGTGGACACTTCCACACTGGAGAGTGTGTGGGAGGACCGGATGGGGCGTCGGCCCATCTGTCACCTGGAACGCTTGGTCTCTCTGTCTTGAGAAAGGTCAAAGTCGTGGGGCTGCACGCCTGGAATCTCAGCATTCAGGAGGCAGAGGCAGGAGGGTCACTGTGAGTTCAAGGCCCGGTGGCCGGACCCCACTTGCAAACTCCAAAAGCAGAATCCTCTCTGGTTGCTATTTGATATACACAGTGAGCTGTGTACTCTTGTGACCTTCTCACTCCGGGACACTCGAACCCCACCTTGCAGCCCACCCTGGGATCCCTCCCCCTCCTTCCCTCCCTCCCTCCCCCTTCTCCC
>PVIC010052386.1:0-12187 GCA_004025085.1 Thryonomys swinderianus | reverse complement strand
GGTGATCCTGATTAAACCTCAGAGGGGAAAGGACAGCGAAACCCCTAAAGGAAAACTGCATAAAGGAGAGGAAGGTCTGCTGCTTCTCCCACAGCCACACCTGACCTGGGGAGACACTGCTCGGGGTAAACAGGTGAACTAATTCCCAAAGCTGCATGGAACGCCGGCACTCTGGTGCTCCAAAGCGAGACAGACTTCTAAGCCTAAGCAATAGGCCCTGTGTGAGGAGAGCAGGACTGTGCTCCCTCCTGCATGCACCCAGCGCCTGCTCAGCACAGGGCTGTGAAGAAACTGAGCGCCCCAGGTTGTCGAACTTTGGAGTGGATGTGAGCAAGACCCTGGACTGAAGGACTGGCCATCAAAAGCAATCACTTCACAAAATCAGCCACAGATGTAGTCCTATTATTAGCATGCAGAACAGCCACAGTTCCACTCATACTAAGTGGCATCATCTCAAATATCTACAAATTCTCCTACAACTGCCTTACTTTTTGTTTGTAGGGGCTGTTTCGCTTTTGGTGGTAACTGGATACTGAACCAGGGTGTTCAACTCCTCAGCTTTTCTTTTTTCTAATTGGAGACAAGATCTCCCTGTGTTGCCTGGCTGGCTGCAGACTTTGAACGCTCCTTCCTCAGGTTCCTAAACACCTGGGGTTATAAGCACATGCTGCCACACACAGCTATTACAATTGCACAGGTCTTACAAGCTGCTTCCTTCCACATAAAAACTTAAAAGAAGCCGGGCGTGGTGGCTCACGCCTGTAATCCCAGCACTCGGGAGGCAGAGACAGGAGGATTACTGAGTTCGAGGCTTGCCTGGGCTACATAGTGAGCTCAGGGCCAGCCTGAACTACAAAGCGAGACCCTGTCTCAAAAAAAAAAAACTTAAAAGAATTCAAACAATTATTAACTGTTGTGATTTAGATAAACTAATACTCAAAATAAGTATAAGATATTGATTTTAAAGTAACTATAAAAATAATTTTCTCAAAATATTTTAGAAGTTAATATTTTAGAATATTAAAAATATTTAGAAAATAGTTTTAAATGAAAATTCTCAAGTAGAAATAAAAGCACCCTACCTTTCCACAGCCTGACACAGCCGTCATCTCCTGAAGATGCCAGCACTGTTCCTGTAATGTTCCAACTCACTCGCCAGACCTGGGAGTTGTGGTTATCAAACTGAGCCACGATATGGATTTCAAATTTTGTTGGCCCACCTGAGGAAGTAAGTTCTTTCCTATAAATTAAAAAAAAGAAAAAAGTATATAGTCTGAGGAATCCTGAGGAATAATGCCAGTATGGAAAGTGACACAGCTCCAGACACACTGCCTATCAGGCATAAAAAGGGTCCTGGGTTCCAGTGCCAGCACCTTACGGGGGAGAAAAAGGGAGACACAAAAACCACAAATGGCCCCAGGTGCCCCTCATATTATTTTATAACAGTGTGACACTCCCATCTTCATTTGGCCCCCAGGACTTCAGTGATCCCAGCTCATGAGTGACACTTAGTGGCTATCTCAAAGAAGAAACAAGGTATCTGCCATTCAAGACTCAAGAATTAGAGAATTAATTTTAAAAAGAACAGCAACAGGAAGAATAAAGGAAAACAGGAGAGAAAAAATAGAAACACATAATTAAAGATTACTCCCAAGAATGTCTCAATGCTAATTTATTTTTCCTTAAGCAAATATTAAAGTAGCAGTTTTTTGTTTTTTTGAGACAGGGTCTCGCTTTGTAGTTCAGGCTGGCCCTGAGCTCACTATGTAGCCCAGGCAAGCCTGGAACTCAGCAATCCTCCTGCCTCTGCCTCCTGAGTGCTGGGATGACAGGCGTGAGCCACCATTCCCAGCACTGTGGTATGTGGTACTGATTGCCCAGTTGCAGTTTTTTTGTTTTTTTCTTTTTTTGCTTTTTGAGACAGGGTCTGGCTTTGTAGTTCAGGCTGGCCCTGAGCTCACTATGGTGCCCAGGCAAGCTGCCGCGAACTCAGCAATCCTAGTCTCTGCCTCCCGAGTGCTGGGATGACAGGCGTGAGCCACCACATCCGGCATTGTGGTATGCGGTGTTGATTGTTGGTGGACATGTCTCCACACCCAGCATTATATGTGGTTACCGGGATCGAACTCAGGACCTTGTGCCTGCGAGGCAGGCGCTGGAACCACTGAGCTAACCCTCCGGCCCAGTAGCAGTTATTTTTAAGAATCACTATTACAGGTCAGGGATTTAGCTCAGTGGTTCCAGCATCTGCCTCGCAAGGGCAAGGTCCCAAATTCGATCCCCGGTACCACATTCCACAATGTGGGCGTGGTGGCTCGTGCCTATAATCCCAGCAATCAAATACCACACACCACAATGCTAGGCATGTTGGGTGGCTCACGTCTGTCATCCCAGCACTGTGGGAGGCAGAGGCAGGAGGACTGCTGAATTTGAGGCTGGCCTGGACTACATAGTGAGCTCAGGGCCAGCGTGAACTACAAAACGAGACCCTGTCTCAAAAAAAGAATCACTGTTACTAGGAGCCTCAATAAGCAATTAAGAGAATATATCAGCTGGCTGTGGCAGTGCGTACCTGTAATTCTAGTACTCAGGAGGCTGAGGCACAAGGACCGAAAGTTCAGCAGCACAGGCAACTTAGCAAGTCTCTGTCTCACAATAAACAAGGGCTAGGGATGCAGGTCGGCGGTACATAAGTCCTGGGCTCCACCCCAGCCCCGCCCCCACAGAAGAGAGACAAGACACTGTCTCACTTTTTTTTTTTTTTTTGGAGACAAGGTCTCGTTTTCTAGTTCAGACTGGCTCTGAGCTCGCTATGTAGTCCAGGCAAGCCTTGAACTCAGCAATCCTCCTGTCTCTGCCTCCCAAGTGCTGGGATGACAGGCGTGAGCCACCACGCCCGGCACTGTGGCATGTGGTATTGATGGCTGGTGAGCGTAAGTCTCCATGCCCAGCATTCTATGTGGTTACCGGGATTGAACTCAGGACCTTGCACTTGCGAGGCAGGCGCTGGAATCACTGAGCTAAATCTCTGGCCCACACATCTCACTTTTTCACTCGACTCCCCACCTCAAACGTCACGGTTCTACATAAAACGTTTATCACGGAATCTGTTCTTCTGACCAGTTTCCTCAATTCTGTCTTCCATAGACAATAGCAGGCAAAAGTATTTTCACCTCATCACTTCTAAGACTCACCTCACGGGTTTTAACGTGAAAATTCTTACATCTTTAGTTGCAACTGCCAACGTGTGGAAAGAGCGTCCCAAGTTTGGAGCAAAGGCAATGTCATGCACCGGGTCAGTGACGGTCAGAAGAGTTTCAGCTTTTGCATATTTCCTAATGAAAATAGTGACATTTTCAGAGATAATGTCTACCAAACTCCATCCATCAATTCATACTGCTCTCAGCTAAGCAGTACTCACCGCTGGCCTCCCAAACGATGTGTCAGACCTGCGATGACAGCCTACACAAGCCCTGGAGTGCAGACGGCCTGGATCCAAAGCCCAGGCCTCCGACACAAGCTGCGAGGGGAGAAACCAAGCCTGATGCGGGCGGACGCGAGGCAGAGACCAGGACGGGGTGGCCAGAGGCGGGGGCTTCCCAGAGAGCAGAGCATCAACCCTCGCATCCGTCTTCTGCTCCAGGGCGTTCGGTGACCACATGCTTCCTGGGTCAAGCCACTCAGTTTGTACTAGTCTGTTACAGCCTTGTCAAGTAACTTTAACGTAACTTCCCAGATTTCCTGCTTTGATACTGGCTTAAAACAGGCTCTCAAAACAGCCTTGATTAGCCACTGAATGAATTTCCTAAGGCTGATACAGAAATTAAAGTAGGTTTTATTGTTTGGCTGATTTTTTGAAACAGGATCTCACTAGATAGCCTAGGCTTGCTGTGAACCTGCAATCCTCCTGCCTCTGCCTCCCAAGGGCTGGGATTATAAATGTAGACCATCACACCTGGCCACAAACACGCTGCTCAGTGTCTGAGGTTCTGAAATGCTAACAAAAGGAAGCCATGCCACAGCCCTCTCTATGCTCAGTCCTGGCTCTGCATCCATAAGAGAAATGAAGAGGCCCCAGAAGGGCCTGGCACACAAGAGTGGTCTGCTAGGTCCTCGGATGCCTCTGAGGAGGCCAGATCCAATGCGAGCAGCAGGGCGCACACGTGTCCTGTGTTCTGAACAGTAAGACGGGTCCCCACCCATCACTCTGCTGGCTGAGGTTCCCATCCCGTCCTTTCTGAACACCCACCACAGCTGTGTGCCGCAGGCCCCTCCGCGGCCTGTCCTCTGCCAGCCCGACCTGCTTCCCTCGGCCTCGCCTCTGGGTCGCACCCTGGCCCCAGCCTGGCGCCTCTGAGATGTGCAGAACTACTGGCCCCACCCCAAGCCCACAGAATCAGAACCTGCGTCTTAACAGGCCCTTCCCGGGACACACGTGGCCCTAAACCTTTCCAGGTTACTATCACAAAAGCTCCTGCATGTATCACTTAGTGTCCAGTCCCCGCTGCTCAGACCAAACAGGGAGGCGAAAAGCACACACCCTGTGCCAGGCCCTGCGAGGAGCCTCCCCTGCTGGTGTTAGTGAGAAACACAACCCTGAGGCAGACAGCCCCCAGCCCAGGACACCCAGCGCCACCCCTCATGGAGGGCCCCGGGACACACAGCCTTCCCCGCAGGCTGACTTCCGCCCCACAGACACTGTGAGCTCACGAAGCCCAGCAGGACTGTGCCAGTGCCCGAAGGGCTCGCGCTGAGTGGTGCCAGGGAGCATCTCCCCTTCAGCTGCCAGAAGCCAAGACGCCTGGGCACAGGCTGGTGACACAGCAGACGCACTGCAGCTGGAACAGGTCCTCACAGGCCACCTGACACTCGGCCCCCTCCACACATGGGTGCCGCTTCCCCTCCAGGCCACTTCCTCACAGCTGCCAGAACCATCTTCCTCAGGGAGAGGCAGAGCACCCTACCACGCCCTCCGGGAAGGAGCCCAGACGCCGGGCTGGCGAGAGGGGAGCACGCCCCACACCTGCCACCCTCTGCCCGAACTCCCAGGGACCGGCACCGTGCCAGGTCCGGCACCATGGCAAGGTCTTGTTTTGACTTCCCTTCTGCCTGCAGCTCAGCTAACACATGCTGCTCAAAGTGTCTGAGGTTTTTATTCCTTACCTAAGACAAACTGGCTACTTTAAGAGTAGTTATTCCAAGCTTTCCGCATCTGATGGAACTGAATGACAATGAACTAAGAAATGTATAAAGATCCTGTTTCTGCTACTGACTTCTACATTAGACCTAGACTGGCCATTTACCCTGTGGGGCTCGGTTTCCTCCTTTGCAAAGCAGTGGTCATCTAAGAGCTGCCATCCAAATCATGACGTCTGAATCCCCACCACACATGCAGGGGTCCTGCACCCGTGAGCCCACGGTGCTGGGCTGTCCTGAAGCCTCCTGCCCACCTCCGAAGCCAACGCTCCTCCCTCCTGGGCTGCAGTCGGGCCCTCCCCGCCCCGCCCATCTCCCTGGTGTGCCGCTCCCGCTCCCACGACCTGCCGGTGCACCGCACACCGGACGGGGCAGGTCTGTGCGCTTCCGGCTCCTCAGCACACTCCCCTGCCCAGCAGCCTGCGTGTGTGGACCTCTGGTTCCCTGCTGGGCCTCCTCTCTGTGCAAACACTGGTCCCCCAGAAACCTCGGTTACCTTCCCCGGACAGCCCCTCTCCGCCATCTCCCATAGGTCCATTCAGAAAATTCACCCCTCCTTTCTCCTATTACTTTTTGTTTTCCCTGCAAGGTGGTTTTCAGTGGGAGATCAATCCCTTCTGCTCTTCAACCCAACCTATCAGTCAGGAAGATGCAATGATTGAGGTGCAAATCAGCTAACAAAGGAATAACTATATTAAAATTGAAGGCAATTCTGAGTAATAATGAACACTGAAGCGCTACTGACCTGGTGTTTTCATTATATTCAAAAATCTGAACCTTGGCCATGGCGTTGGGACTACTGTCATCACTTCCCACAGCAATCATGGGCGCATGGGCACGAGAGCTGAAAACAGGACCAAACACGTCACTCAGAAATCCGGACCCTGAACTCCGAGAACAACCACGCCATGGCAGCAGACCCGCCGCAAGTCAGCAGCCCACATGACACCGAACCTTTGCCACCCACCTGCATGGCCGCCTGCAAACATCAGGGAATATCGCACCGGGGAAGAGGGAGACCACCCTTCCGAGCATTCACACCACATAAGAAAAAAATTACTAGCTTGTCTTATTAGGATTATAGCATCAGAGGTCTGACAAAAAAGCTTACCTGGAAGGGTTCCAAGAAATGCAGCTGCAGCTCAGTTTGCAGGAGATCTCATGCTGCAGGGACCACTGGCTGAGATTCATGACATCAGGTGCCTCGTATATCCTGACAATTCCATCTGCAGAGCAGGTGGCCAACATGAGACCCATGTGCTTGGGGGCAAACTTCACATCAGTCACAGATGTTCTGCTATCCACCAGCGTGGTTCTCTTCACCTGAAAAACAAGCCATTGGTAATTTAAACTGCACACAGAAAAGAATAGTTGGTAAGGTCCAAGGACGGTAAGTTCTAGAATCACACAAAGTCATTCATCCATTAGCAGGTGCAGAATCACCTTGGGTAGGTTGTTTAAAGCTCATCTGGGTCTTAACTTCCTACAAAGTACTTGCAAAATATCATGTACAGGGGCCGGAGGGTTAGCTCAGTGGTTCTGGTGCCTGCCTCACAAGCATAAGGTCCTGAGTTCGATCCCCGGTAACCACATACAATGCTGGGCGTGGAGACTCACGCCCACCAACATCAATACCACATACCACAGTGCCGGGCGTGGTGGCTCACACCTGTCATCCCAGCACTCGGGAGGCAGAGGCAGAAGGATTGCTGAGTTCTAAGCTTGCCTAGGCTACATAGTGAGCTCAGAGCCAGCCTAAACTACAAAGCGAGACCCTGTCTCAAAAAAAAAAAAAAATCATGTACATAATAATCACTAACAATGCAGCAAACTGTAATTAATTCTTGCCTTTAAGGCAGAAAGCCTCCCTTAGCCCACCTGTCTTACATAAGAATGATTATAAGGTCAGAAAATGGTAGCATTTTCACAATAACAGCTCTGTCATGCAAAGCACACTGCAAACAAGTCAACGAAATGACTTCAAATCCTTAATGGGAAAGAGAAAACTTGCAGTTTTTCTCAAGCACGAATGTCACTTGACCGCCTCGGCTCATCATTACCTGGCACTATGACAACTACATATTCCAACATCACATTTAAAGGTTTTTCTGAAACCTAGATTGGGCAACATTTCACAGAAAATGTCAAATGTCTAAAAGAAAATTTAGAATATCAGGTTGATGAAGGGTTGTGGGGAAGGCTAAGGGAATGGGAAAAAATGAGAACCAAGATGTGGTATGTACAGGTATGAATTCTCAATGTTGAATGTGATCATAATGTATATATAAAAGTAACAATAAATTTTATGATACAAAAACTTTTAGAACACACTTTACTGTCTATAATTAGCAAAATACCTAAGTAGCATCAGTATTAAAATAATATCACATAAAATTCAAAGTGTCTCAGCAAACTTTCATCTACAGACACCACCGAATAATTAACTCAAATGGAAAAAAATAAGTATACTAATGGCAGTTGATTTAACTAAATACAAATAAATATATTTAAACTAGAAAATCTTTTACATATTATCACTAAAACTGCCAATTCTATGGATTTCCCTTCTCCTCCAGAATCAGGTGTCTGCCATAAGGCAGTTCTGGGGCAAAAGCAATGGCACCATTTCATCCTCCCCTGTGAAAGAGTATTGTTCAAGCTACAAAACTTTCACCAGAGTGCTGCCCCACGGTCAGCCCGCTGATCTGTCAGAGTGCCCAGACAGAGGAAGACAGGCTTCCCAACAAGCGTTGCTAGGAAACCGTCTATGCAGTAACTTTTCATCCATCCAATGAACCTTTATTTACAGCCTGAACAACTTAATGACTGGCTGGACTTGAACTCGCAGCAATCAACCTCCTAAGTGCTAGGATTACAGGCCCGAACCCAGCAAGAACTACTCAACTAAGAAGTGAGGTTTCATAGTACATGCTTATAATCTGAGCTACTTGGGAGGTTGAGGCAGGAGGATCACAATGCCAGGCCAACCTGAGAAACCAGACAGACTTCATCTCAAAAGAAAACAGAAGAGGGCTGGAGAGTTAGCTCATTGGTTCCAGCACCTGCCTCGCAAGCGCAAGGTCCTGAGTTAGATCCCCGGAAACCACATACAATGCTGGGCGTGGAGACTCATGCCCACCAGCGATCAATACCACATACCACAGTGCCAGGCGTGGTGGCTCACACCTGTCATCCCAGCACTTGGGAGGCAGAGACAGGAGGATTGCTGAGTTCCAGGCTCGCCTGGGCTCTACAGTGAGCTCAGGGCCAGCCTGAACTACAAAGCAAGACCCTGTCTCAAAAAAAAGAAAAGAAAAGAAAACAGAGGGCTGGGGATGTGGCTTATTGGCAGTGTCTGTCAAGCACGGGCACAGTCTACCAAGAAGTATGAAAGAACACACTCCCCATGAAAGCCATACGACTAGCCAACAAGCACCTGAAAAGACTGTCACCACCCTACTAGGGAGATCCCCACCAACAACACAAGACACCGCTTCCCACCCAGCAGAGGTGACAGTGGTGACAAAGACATGGAGAAACTCAAACCCTTGTACACTGCTGGAGGGAATATAAAATACAGCAGCACTGTGAAAACAGTTAAACAGAGAACTGCCTACTATCACCATCTTCTCCAAGGCATGCATCCCGAGGAACTGCCAGGAGAATTTGGACAGGTGATGGCACAGCAACGCTGAAGTGCAGCATGAGTCTGGTGCCTGAGACTGCTCGGCCATCCTGACCCCAACGGCGCACCAGTGCTCACCCTCGGAAAGGGGCTGCAGCCTGTCTCAGTGCATGTTCCCTTTGTACACACCGTCTGCACAGTTATCTGTCGGAAAAACTAACACAAGATGGAAAAACAAAAGGCAAGTCTTCAGTAAACATCTTAGACAGCAGCTGGGCATGGCTGCAACCTATGTATAATCCCAGCACTCTGAGAAGCTGAGGCAGGAAGATCACAAGTTTAAGCCTATCCTGGGAACCTAGCAACTTAGGGAGACTCTGCCTCAACATGAAAAATAGAAAGGTGGACAGGATTGGGCTGATGGTGGCTAATGCCAGGCAGCTGGAGGCGGAGGGATGAGGATTCCAAGTCCAAAGCCACCCTGGGCACCTGGGTGAGATCAGCTCAAAACAAAACATAAAGGGCTGGGATGCAGCTCCATGGCACAGCCCCTGCCTCACACGCCTGTATTCCCAAGACACAGAAAGGCTGAAAGTGTCAGCAAGATAACCTAGGCCAATACTTTTGTTTTCTAGATGACAACGGAACCTGAGCAGCAAAGAGGTTATGTTCCTGGTGCAGAATCTATCACCCAGTCAAAGCAGAGCGAGAGCTTAAGCAGATACAGGTAATACAGAGTAAATTTTTCTCAGAATAGAACAGTGACCACAGAAGATGGCAGAGATTAGCTCAGCAACAGAGCATGTGGTCAGCATGAACAAAGCCCTAGGATCAAGCCCCAGGACCACCAAAATCTCTCTCTCTCTCTCTCTCACACACACACACACACACACACACATAACTGACAAGCAATTATTTGGTGATTTTAGAGGGAGCCTGAAGTGCTATCTAATTACCATATAATGTCATATAAAATATACTAAAATGTTGGACCAGAGATTTTAGTTCAGTGGTTCAAGCGCCTGCCTACCAAGCACAAGGTCCTGAGTTCAATCCCGGTAACCACATACAATGCTGGGTGTGGAGCCTCATGCCCACCAGCAATCAATACCACATACCACACTGCCAAGTGTGGTGGCTCACGCCTGTAATACCAGCACTCTGGAGACAGAGGCAGGAGGATTGCTGAGTTCGAGGCTTGCCTGGGCTACATAGTGAGCTCAGGGCCAGCCTGAACTACAAAGCAAGAACTTGTCTAGAAAAAAGAAAAAAAAAAGCCAGGTGTGGTGGTTCACACCTGTAATACCAGCACTTGGGAGGCAGAGGCAGGAGGACTGCTGAGTTCAAGGCTTGCCTGAGCTACATAGAGAGCTTAGGGCCAGTCTGAACTACAAAGCGAGACCCTGTCTCAAAAAAATTTTTTTAAAAATTAAAAATATATATATATACATATATATACACATATGTATATATACATACGCCACACATATCAATATATACATATATACATATATACATATACATATACAAGTATACTAAAATGTAAAATCAGATACAAAGTCAATGTTCTAGATTGGCACCAGTTTTTTAAGTAGACAGTGCCCTAAATGCCCTTGAGCACCGTTCAGACCCAAGGCCATTGGTGGCGCAGTGTCCAAAGAGGGAGCACCGCCCACCCAGCCCCGCTCCGCACAGGCTCACCCAGTGACTCTGTCCACGCAGCTGATCATTCGACTCTCCAACTACTTCCTCCCACACAGCAGCTGTTCGGTCAAAAGAGCAGGAGGCCAAGACCTGTCCAAATTCAGGGTGGGCCCACGTCACACGCCACACAGATCCACTGTGCGTCTGGGGAATTAAAACAGAACAAGACTCAGTTTGTTCATACTTCACACATTCAAAGTTTTACTTAAAGAAACAAAATAAAAGTATGTTTACTTCTGGGAGGAGAAAGCTGATCAGCAACATCTGAATGAAAAAATTAGCTATTAGACCTTAGAAGATATTCAGTATTTAGGGTGTGGGCCCTGAGGGGTAAAGTCATCCTGTGGAGACACACCCAGCTGGTTAAGCACTATTTCCAGGTTGACAGCTGGAGACTGGCCTCAGAGTTAGCTTAACCAAGTAGACCAACGTTCTACAGGTCCACCACCTTTTTCCTTAAAAACTCCTTCTGTGAAAACACCAGCAGGTCATGACAGTGCAGAGAGAGAGAAACACTGAATGGACACAAAGCTTGCTTCCTTTTGAAGTGATGAAAATGTTCTGGAATTAGAATGATATAGGTGCACATAAGGAGTATCTCTAATTATATACTTTATGCAGCCCACCGCCTGACACCCCCACAGTGCTAGAGATGAAACCCAGGGTCTTATGCTGGTACTCAAGTGAGTAAATATTACGGTGTGTGAATCACAAATCAACAAAAAGTAGTACAATGCTCTCCTTCAAAAAATAATTAGGGAGCCGGAGGGTTAGCTCAGTGGTTCCGGCGCCTGCCTCGCAAGCGTAAGGACCTGAGTTCGATCCCAGTTACCACATATAATGCTGGGCATGGTGGCTCACGCCTGTAATCCCAGCACTCAGGAGGCAGAGACAGGAGGATTGCTGAGTTCACGGCGGCTTGCCTGGGCTCCATAGTGAGCTCTGGGCCAGCCTGAACTACAAAGCGAGACCCTGTCTCCAAAAAGCAAAAAAATAATAATAATAATAATTAGGTATTTGGGGCTAGGTATATGGCTCAGTAGAAAAGTCTAGTACACCTGTCTAGTATGCACCAGGCTAAGTGTACTACATCAGTATAACAATCATAATCTGCAGAAAGACTCACAGCCCACACAGTGGTGAAGGAGTCTGCTGAAGTGTGGTTAGACATTGATCCTCTAAGGAGCTGCTGGTGAGCAAGTGTATGTGAGAAGGCCAAACCCTGCACCCTGAGAGAATACAGATGATCCCTGACTTACACTTCAACTTACACCTTTCAACTTCATACTGGTATGAAACTAACACTTCAGATCTTGAGTCTTGCTCTTTCTTGGGCTATCTCAGTATGTGTCTTGGGACTGACAGGAGCCAGGAGATTAGAGGGGGCACAAGAGACACATCGCACTAGGCTGGCAGGCAGGCGGGCAGGCAGGGTGAACAAGTGTGGTTCAACATGTGATGGCTTCACTGGGACAGAAGCTCATCATTAGTGGAGAGGGCACCTGGGAAATTCTATACCATTATCTTTGTACAGGAAGAATATCCAGTTCCTATTCTACTACTCTTCATACTGTCTGAAAATAAACCAGAAAGATGTCAACATTCTCACTGTTGATATTCCCACCTCTTCATTCAGAAAACCATGCTTCTGCACATTTAACC
>PVIC010052385.1:0-12179 GCA_004025085.1 Thryonomys swinderianus | reverse complement strand
GCCTATAATCCCAGCACTCAGGAGGCAGAGGCAGGAGGACTGCTGAGTTCAAGGCTTGCCTGGGCTACATAGTGAGCTCAGGGCCAGCCTGAACTACAAAGCGAGACCCTGTCTCAAAAAAAAAAAAAAAATTAGAATAAGGGCCAGAGATTTAGCTCAGTGGTTCTGGCATCTGCCTGGCAAGCTCAAAATCCTGAGTTTGATCCTCGGTAACCACATACCACAATGCCAGGCGTGGTGTCTCATGCCTGTCATCCCAGCACTCAGGAGGCAGAGGCAGGAGGGTTGCTGTGAGTTTGAGACCAGCCTGGGCTACATAGTGAGCTCAGGGCCAACCTGAACTACAAAGCAAGCCCCCATCTTAAAAAAAAAAAAAAAAGAATAGAGTAAAATGAAAACATAATGTTTTATCTTTAAATTTTTTATTTAAATTAATTTTAATTCACACAAAAAAACTTTAAAAACATGCATATGAATGGGTCCCATGTGAAGTCTTTGTCACCGGCTGGGTTCAAGGATGTCCCCAGGAGGAGATGGAGACAGGTGGAGCTACACACGGCCTGGGCAGGTTCCGCACGTCCTCGAGGCCCCCGGCAGGCAGGAGGCACAGGCAGCGCTCTGGGCAGAGGACGAAGCAAGAGGCAACTGCTGAGAGCCTGGTCCCAAGGGCCACAGTGAGCCGGCGCGGAGGACCAGGCAGGGCTGCCACGGGGGCGGGCTGCTCGGCTGGCCCTTCCTGCTGAGGATCCATCTTGCGAGCCAAGCTGTGTGAGGAAAATGTTGTGGACCGGGCTACGCGACGCGGGCCCCACAGTCTCCAGAGCCGCGTGACTCGCTGCAGGAACAGGGAGCTCCGTGGAAGGCAGCGCCTTTCCTGGCTGTGTAGAGAGCTCGAACCACCACAGCACCCCTGAGGCAGGACGGCGGCTGCAGGCGGGAATCCAAGTATGAGGAAGGACTGGTCCCCATTCACTTGTTCCCTTTGTGAGAATTTCCTTGTTCCCCATTTCTCACTGCCTCGTTCTCACTGCTCCAGGAGAAGCTCCCCGCCACGCAGCCCACGCTTCTAGCAGGCTAGTAAAAGGGGGTCCGCCGCAGAGTGTCTCAAGCCTGCCCATCACAGGCAGGCCCCTCCCGGTGCCCCCTCCACCCTGAATAGTGTCTCTGTCTCTCTTTATTCCCCGTTGCCCCCTCCAGACATCCGGAGGCCTCTGTGGGGCGACTCCGCTGCCAGCGGCTTCCCAGGCATCCGCGGTTACGGCGCGTCTGGAGCCGAGACCAGACTGGCAGCGCAGCGTCCGTGTGAATCCCTTGCCTCGCTGTCCTCGGTCTTGAGGGGGCTGAGGTGGGTTCTGTGGAGCCAAGACCAGTATACCCCGCGCTGCCAGCTTCAGCCCGGGCCCCGGAGCAGCTGAGAGGCCCGAGTGCCAGCCAAACGGAGCCAGCGCGGGGCTCTCAGGAGGGGGAGACGTAGGATGGAGGCCAGTCTCTGTCCTGCTTCTATCCAAGGGGCATCTGACCGCCAAGGTTGCCCATTGGGCCTCCCAAGGCCATTATTTTCTAAGCGCAGGGCCTCGGAGAAGCCACGGAGTCAGCGCCACGCTTCACGTTTCCTCCCGGCCGGCCGCCTCCCCCAGGCGGAGACCCCTGCTGTGCCCTCCTCGTCGCGTGAGAACTGGGGCTCTTTCCTCCAGGAGGCAGCGGAGATCTCTTGCTGGTCCACCCCGGCCGGCTGTGAATAAATTCTCCTGCAGAGTCATTGTCTCTAAGCGAGGAAGACCAGCTCCGGCGAAGGGACGGAACCAGGCCAGCTCTGCCCAGGCCTCCAGTGCACACCACTGCGTCCTGCAGAGCACTCGACATCTTCTCCCTGCTTTGTAAAGTGTGCCGTGTGCACCGTCTACAATCGCCCTGCCGCTCAGCGCCGCCCGGGGCCTCTGACTCTTCGGGCTGCCACCTTCCCCGGGACACCCCGGTGAGCACAGCCATGTTGTCTTCACCCATTCAGAGCTGCAGACCCTCCGTTGCGTCTGTCTTTTCGGCTCTCGTGAACAGACATCTCTTCAACGCATCCGTTCGTTTCCCCGGAAGCTGTACCGGGGCTGGGCCGCCGGGTCTCTGGTAGGTCTGTTTTTAATTTTGTCAGAAGTGTGCACGCTGCTTTCCGCAGGGTCAGTACGAGCCCAGGTGCCCACACATCTCGACCTTCTTCCCCCCACATCTTCACCAGCACCCGCTGCCCTCCGTTTCTGGGATAGGAACCATTCCGCCTGCGGTGAGGAGATGCATCACTGTGGTTTGGGTTTACATTTCTCTGACGGTTATTGCGGCATTTTTATTTTTTTTGAGGCATCTCGCTTGGTAGTTCAGGCTGGCCCTGAGCTCATTCTGTAGCCCAGGCCAGCCTGGAACTCAGCAATCCTCCTGTCTCTGCCTCCCGAGTGCTGGGATGACAGGCCTGAGCCACCACGACCAGCATTGTGAGGTGTGGTAGGCCCAGTATCATATCATTAAATATGGTTACCGGATCGAACCAGGGACCTTGCACTTGCTAGGCAGGCTCTGGAACCACTGAGCTAAATCTCCAGCCCAGTGCTGCATATTTTTTTTTCATACACCTATAAGTTTTTTTTTTATGTCTTCTTTTTGGAAAAGGTATATCTAAGTCCACTGCCTTTTTTTTTTTTTTTTCCCTAGTACTGGGGATCAAACTCAGGACCTCTCACTTGCCAGGCACACATGGTGTCCCCGAGCTACATCTCACTGCCCACTTTTTAATTAAGTTATTTGGGGTTCTGCTGTTGAGATTATGAGGTCTGCACATTAACCTGCACGTTCACCCCTCGTCACGCGTATAGCTTGCAAATATCTCCTCCCATTCCATAGGCTGTCTTTTCACGCTGATGATTGCTTTCTCCGCCGCACGGCTTCTAGTTTGCTGTAATCCCATTTGTCTGTTGGATTTTGTTTCCCGAGCTTGTAGGTTTTATCCAAAACCGTCTTTGCCCATCCCAACGTCCTGAAGAATTTCTCTTGGGTTTTTGTTTCATTGCTTTGCCACACTGTTTCAGGTCTAACCTCTACGTCTTTACCCACTTAGGGTTGACTCGTAGCTAGTGAGAGGGGTCCCTCGTTTCTTCCTCCTACCCATGGACACCCCGTCTGTCCAGCACCGCTCCCTGGACCGGCCGCCTTTCTCCGGTTGTCATCAGCCTTTCCACCTCCGTTGGGAGTCGGCTGGCTGGAGACGCGTTTCCTTCCGGCTCTCTACTGCCTCCCCCCGCACACCCGCCTGTTCTGCGACGGCACTGAGCCGCCGACCTCGCTCCCGCGTTGCAGGGTATTTGGAAGTCCGGCGGTGTGTGCTGATCTGCTTGGTTCTCTTGTTCGAGATGGTTCCGTCAGGGTTTTCTGCAGGCCTCTCCCGCGCTGAGGTTAGCTTTCCTAGTTCTGTGAAGAATGTCACTGGATCTTAACAAGCACCGCCTGAATCTGTAGATTCATTGGCACTGTGCTCTGTCGGGATGTCCCCCAAAGCTTCACGTGCTCAGGGCACGGCTTGAGGGAAGTGACTGAATTTTGTGGTCAGGGCCACTAAATGTGCCGTGGGGAGGTGGAGCCCGCTTGGAAGGGACGGCCCCGGGGGCGTGACCCGGAACGAGACTCTCCCTCTTTCAGGCCTGGCTTCTCTTGCTGTTTCCAGCCGGCTGGGAGATGAGCGGCTCCCCCACACCAGGCCCTTCACTACACACCTGAAACTTCTAGAGCGTGTCCTAAATAACCTCTCGTCCCGGCACCTGTGGGCACTGGGCGCTGTGACTCAGAGATGAGGAAGGTATGTGACGTGTTTGTCACTGTGACAATTCATCTGTGGATTAGGTTGAGCAGTGTGCTAGTTTTCTGTCTCAAAGTACCTCAGGTAAACAATGGACAGGGGAAGGACTTATCAGGGCTCAGAGTTTCAGAGGCTTGAGGCTACGGCCCCTCGGTCCCACCATCTTCGAGCTCGGGGAGGCGGAACGTCACAGCAGGGGATGCTCCCGGTGGGAAGACAGACAGCAGGTGTGGGAAGGGCAGTGCCCGGAGCCTCGGCCAGCTGGGTCCCCACCATCAGAGGCCAGCTCCAAACCCAGCCAGGGTCAAGGGGGCAGCCGTGAGGAGCAGCGGCCTCGCGGCCTGCAGAGTGACCGCCCCACCTGTCTGCCGTCCCGCCCCACCACCAGGTCCTTGCAGGGTGCCATCCGCTGGGCCACCACGGCCCTCAGCTTGTGGCTGCTGCGGGAAAAGCCCCAGGGAAACCACCCTAGCAGGGAAAGCTTTCCACTGGCTCTAGAGGCTTCCGAGGTTTCCGGGAAACGCCCTCCGGGCCTCTGAAACCCAGCGAGGCAGCTCCAGACACACGCACCGCCACACACCTGCCTGCACGGAGGCGCCCGCAGCGGCTCGGGCTTCTGTTTTTGCAGCCCTGGGCCTGGAGCGGGCTCCGCAGGCGGCCGCCTCGCCAGCTGTCCCCGCCGTGGGCTGAGCGCAGCCCCAAGTCCACTGTTGGAAACCGAAGCCTGGAATTCCTGTGCTCACGGCCCTTGGTGCGGATCCCCAGGACGGTAATGAGAACCCAACAGGGCCACGGGGCAGCCCCAGGGTGGTGCCAGTGCCACCTGCCCTGGTTGCCTTGTAGGGCCCCTAGTGTCACTGTGCACAGGAAGCCCCTCGTACAGCTCGGTGCTGGGGGCTTCCCGCCTCCAGAAGCCAAACCCAATGAACCTCTTTCATCATCATGTCTCAGTGTCAGGGAGTTTGTTGTTTTGAGGTGTTGGTAAACACACATTCGACAATCGGAAAAGAAGCACACGGGACCCCGGCAGGCCACTCGAAGGCCTCCGCCCTGCAGTCCTGTCCGTGCTCTCCACAGGCGTCGTGCACAGGCTGGGCACAGGCTGGCCAGTGGGGGCCTCTGCTGGGCACAGGCTGTTGGACGTTCTCCCCGACTGACTGCCCTGAGGGGTGGGCCCTGGGCTCGGCCTGCTCCTGCTGCATGGACCCAGCCTGACCCAGTGGGAGAGAGTCCAAAGCCTGGAAACCGTGCCGGGCAGCCTGGTGAGCGAGTGCCCTTGGGCACACGTGAGGATGTGCACACGTTTGAGCTAACGACACAAGCAGAGGCTTGTTGAGTGAATACTCAAGGGAACAGGTACGGAAATGCATATCCTGCTTGTTTCCTTCGGTGTTTCTTTCCCATCTATGGCCTCCGAGGAAATGGAGCGGACACTGCAGCCAAAGGAGCCACGGAGGGACCCGGGTGTTTGTACTGCGATCTGAGACGAAGCTGCTCGGCCGCACAGGAAGCTGATCTGCCCTCGGCCTCTGAGTTGCCACAGTTACCCCGGCCAGAGACAGCGTCTGAAGTCACTGAGGGGCCCGAGGCCGTGACCCCTGAGAGGGGATGTGGCCGTGGGCAAGACAGCAGCTCCCCACTCTGGTCCTGAGGGGTTTAGTCTCCTCACTCCGGCCTTTAAAGGTAACAAGCAACGCAGGTTTCTATGGGACGCTGTCTTACGCTTAAACGTTAGTTCAGAGAAACATCCGACCCCCTTCGGGCCAAGCAGCACAGCCCCAAACCAGCTTTATCCGCAGGCCGCTGACTCCCAGCCTTGGCGCCGTGAGGCCTGCTCACTCTGCCCCAGGAAAGGCGCCAGCGAGTGGGGTTTGCGGCCTCGGGCCTCCTCCTCGGCTCCTACCTTCAAAACTGTGTCTGCGCCCACCCCCGCTTGTCGTTTGAAAACATCACCCAACTGAACACCTAGATTTGCTACGGACTTGGCTTTCACCTGTGGCGGCAGCTTTTCTTCCTTCATCACTGAGTTCGGTCAGTGAAGCCCTCAGCCTGCCCTGAGATGGGGCTCCCTGGTTCGCCCCGACCTCGCATTCGCAGGCCACGGGTCCTGCGTGCGTCAGTCACCACCCCTGACTTGAAGGGGGGACGAGGGAGGAGGGAACAAGCCATCGTCTAGACGTTCAAGGCCTGATCTGGGAGCGTAAATGCATGGCTGACTCCCCAAATCCCACTGGACGCACAGCCACAGGAGTGCTTGTTTCTGTCGGAAAGTTAAACTAGGACACCCAGTCACCATGGTGACAACATCGCTCGTGTAGGCTCATCCCGTGCCAACCAGAAAGGTCAGCTCCGTGACAGCCAGGGACGGAAATGACAGCTAACGACAGGGCCCCCCCACCCCCGACAGGACAGGTCCCAGCGGGAAGCAAGCTTTTTAAGTGTGTACCCTCATCTTTCCGTGATGAGGAGCTTCTTTGCCCTTCCCCCCATTTTCAGTGCTGTGCACTGGTCTGTGAGTTCCATCTTGGCAGATTTGTACCTGCAAAATAAACTCTACCTTTCCTACTGCGCTGCGGGGAGCCCAGGGCCTCCTACATGCCTGGGGCGGGGGGGGATCCCATCGTCTGGACTGAGATGAGATACAAACACGTCCAGGAGTGTCGCCTGTGTCATTGTTAAGATTAGAAGAATTAATCTGACCCCGAGGGAAAGTGGCCGGCCTTTTAAAAGCAGAGAGATGTAGATGAAAGCATCTCTTCACACATGTGACAAACGCTGACCCAGGCCGGGGTCGGGGCCCCCCCTTCCTCTGGTCACTCGGAGCTCCACAGGCCTGTCCGGCAGAGAGGCCGAGCGCCGTCTCCGTCCTCCGGCGCAACACTGACTTCGCTGTCCACGGCTAACCCCAAGGGGAGCGCAGCGGCAGGAGGGTCTGGGCGCTGCAGGGGAGGCCCTGGGGGAGCAGGCCAGGGGCAGAGAGCGTGCCCGGGCCTGAGGGGCAGCGCAGGGCCTTCCCCGCTGCCCAGGCTGCCGAGCCCACCGCAGGGACAGAGGCGGAGGTGGGACGCCGCGTGGTCAGGTTCGGCGAAGCCCTCCCTTCCTGCTGGATGTAACTGTAAAGGTAAGACGCAGCCTGCGGGGTCTGGAGAGGAAGCAAGTGCTTCAGAGTGGTCTCCAAAGCCTCCCACGCGACGGCAGAGCCACTCGGGGGCTGGGAGGAGTGCGCCACGCCCTCTTTGACTAAAACTACTGCACTGGCCGAACTCCTGGAAAGGCACCGCTCGGCTTCCTTGTTGTCTTACTATTTCAGGTCGCACTGTGGGTAGAAAAGATCTCGGGGGATCATTCCGAACGGGCTCACGCGGGAGAATCGGCTCTACTGATCCTCTCTGCGGGGTCACGAAATGCGAGGATTTCTCTTGCTCGATTCTGATGCCTCCTGCGTTTCGGGGAGCTGCAAGATTGGAGATGGCGTTAAGGTTTCCAAAAATCACCCCCAGCGCGCTCAGAACAAGAACGCTGAGAAAGTGCCATAGCGCTATGTGGTAAAGGGGGAAATAAACGAAAGAACCCCAGGGGACCGAGGAGGCAGCGAGGGGTGCTGAGGCCCCCCGAGAAGGGATCCAGCTCTCCCTGCCCTGCTGCTGCCCCTGAAACCCAGGGAACATTCAGACACGGCCCCATCTGCCAGGGGAGGGAAGCGGCTCCGGGCGGCAGGACCAGGCCTCCCCCAGTGCCCGGGACACTTCATGCTTATGCCCAGGACGGGGACAGGCAGGGTGGCCACCGTCCCTGGGTGACATGCTCCGCTCACGCGCAGCGGCTCCCTCTCACGAGGTGGCACGTCGCGTGCCTGACAGCACAGGCAGCTAAGAGGCTCACACAGACCTGGACCCAGAACTCCTGGGCTCCAGAGGCGGTGTCCCCCCCACGCTCAGCTACCACAGGGTGAAGGAAGTCAGGGCCGGCTGGGCGAGAGCAGCCAGGCTGGGAAGAGGGGGCCCCTGTCTGCACTGAGGCAGAGGACGCTTCCATCGGGGTGCGATCTGAGCTCGGCCCCTGGCGCCCCGTAAGATCTGGACTTGTAAACCGGCAGCCAGAACAGGTTCCTCACAGCGCGTGTGTGAGTCCTGCACTTACTGAGGAACATAAGCTCGTCAGACATCTTGTGGGCAGTTAGACAGGGCCGGCCCTCAAAGAGCTCCCCTGGAGGACAGGTGAGGAGACTTCCACCGGAGTCCAACATTATCGAGGGAGAAAACTACCCACCCACGGGAGATCCACAGCAATCCTCCTGCCGCTGTGGTTACCAGGGATCAAACTCAGGACCCTGTGCTTGCCAGGCAGATGCTGGAACCACTGAGCTAAATCCCAGGCCCAGAGATCGATATTCTAAGTAGGTTTCAATCTCTGGGGTGCAGACCAAGGTCTTAACCCATCCCTTCCAGAAAAGAACCCTGACCAAAAATCCTTGTATGGTTATTGCATGGCTTGTTTTCCCAGCAGGCCCCCTAAGTGACTGTACTTGTTTTTTAAAATAGATTTTATTGGTACACTTTATATATACATGTTATGGTTACAAACACATTGAGAATTTGTACCAGTACATAACACAACTTAACTCTCATTTTTTCCATTCCGCTGCCCCCCCACAACCTCCACCCCCTATATACATAAGCTTGGTTTCCTTTTTTTGCCATCAGATATTTTTCTTTCCCTTTTCTACTTACCCCTACGGACCCTTTTCCCTTTGAATATTTTCTTACTATTTCACAATACCTATGATACATTTTAGAACCCGTTGACACCTTCAGTGCTATACTCGTAATCTTATTGGATAATCATGGCTTTGTCCATTCTGTGCTTTCGCACTGTACCGATATTGCCTAAGCAACTGTACTCGCAGTCGTACTGGTTGACTGTAGTCTTGTCCTGCTCTGAACCCGCCTTACCTTGTGGCTCTGCTCCATAAAAGCCCCCTGGAGGTGGGGACATGTGCCGGTATTTCCAGCCATTCAGGGGCCCAAGAAAGTACAAGTTCAGACATGAAGAGGCCTGAGACGTGACTCCCTGGGAGGGGATTGCTGGGTTCAGTCCTCTCTACTGGAAGGAAGGGAGGGAGGAGGGAGAAAAGAAGGAAATAGCAAGACAGCTTCCTACGAGCAGGTGGAGCCCTACCTTCTGCCCCCCCAAACCTGCTCACTGAGCAATTCTTCCGCTGCCGGCTCTCACAGCCCCTGGAGGCTAAGACACCTATAAAGCAGCTGGGAAAATCCCTGCTATGAGGCAGGTACTCAGTGGATGCTGTGTGCTGTTGGCTTCATTCTCCTCTTTTGTTGAGGGTAACCACAGCCATTCCTACTCCCATTAAGGGCTTTTTGTAATAGGAAAAGTGGTTACAACATACCGTGTACCACAGAAGCCTAACAGGGGAAAACAGGTGCCAAGCGGGACAGAGCACACGCGTCAGGCCTGGGGCTGGTGGCTAGCCAGGCTCTGGAGGAGGGTCCTCGGGCCCCGGGCTCCGGGGGCGGCTCTGCACACCTCTCCTTCCGTCCAGGGGGACAGCAGGACTCCAAGGAAGCAGCTAAGCAAAATTCTCCTGTACCCCAGAGTCAGACTCGGGTGCCAGGAGGCACAGGAGCAGCTGGCCTGCGGGACTCGGGTGAGGACGTGGGCGAGCGGCCGCCCCCAGCACTGGCGTGCCAGCGCGGACACTCCTGGGCTCGTCAGTCCCTGGGTCACAGCAGACAGGACGAGCGTCCCTGCATTCCGAGGATCGGTGCTCGCCCACCAGGGGAGGCGTTCACAGCACGGGCGGCGTGGCCAGGCTCACGCGGATCGGAGCCCGTCCCGGGGTCCTCAGGGCCACACGTGGCCCTTCAGCTGGTTTCGGAATCAAAGTCCCCATCGGCAAGTCACAGCCACCCAAAGAAACACTCTTTCCAGGTCTGGTGTCACACAGCTATCGTGGCACCACCTGGGAGGCTGGGGCAGGAGGATTCCCAACAGTTCTGGGCTATACAGCGAGTTCAAAGCCAGCCTGAACCACAAAGCAAGACCCGTCTCAGAAAACAAACCCAAAAGAAGCATTCTCTTGCTTTCATTAGCCATGTTTGCAACCTAGTACTTATATTCTTTGTGTGGGGTTGGTACGTGTGCACAGCACATCCTAAATCCTTTTTTCATTCCCGTCTCCCGTCTCTTGATCCCTTTCTCATTTGAGTAAGAACTCTCTCCCTCTTTCCTATTATCTTTCATCTTTTTATTTATAACTTGGGTTTCTCACGTAAGAGAAGCCAAGTAATACGTAAACCCAGCCAATCCAGAATGTCCTTACCACGTAATTGTGCACCCAGCTGTCATACTGCTCTCCGAGACTCACCTCAGCCCCCAGCCCGAACTGAAGCTTCCTCTCCCTGCAGTGGCCGCTGCCGCAGAAGGTGAAAGGCTGGTGCGGTGGGAGGTGGCTAAGCATATCCTCGTAACGGAACGGACACCAGCTGCATTAGGTTACAAGAAAATAAAAATAAAGGGGAAAACGAGAAGGTTTCTTTGGGGCCCCGTCAACACGCCTCGGACTCAGAAAGAACTGCATGGAAATGTCACTGTGAAAACACGAAGCCAATTTCCCCACGGAAAGTAGCGGTGGCGTTTTCGTGATGACCGTGGTCTGGTGAGGCGAGGAAGCCTGTGTCCCCAGAGAGGAGTCCCGGCTGCAGGCCGCATGGGGGACCCCGGGGCTCAGGAAGTCCCGGCCCCACCCCAGCTTCCACCCTCGGCCCCGCAGGCGCTAAGAACCTGCGCTCAGCTGTGTGTGCCGGGTGTGCTTGTTCGATGCCGGGTCACGGCTCACCAGTGCGAGCGCCAGCGGGGAGGAGGGGTGGCCGGCGCCACCCGAGGCCTCTGCCCAGGTGCGCCCGGCAGGCCTAGAAGCTCCGCCCCTGCCGTCCACAGTGTCCATCACGGCCCGGTTCTCCCGTCCCAGGGGGGAGCCAGCACGGAGCGGCCCCGCTGCGGGGTTTGTCCGGGGAAGCAGGAGCAGGAAACGCGGCCAGCGACAGAGGAGGCGGGGGCATAATAAAAAGCGGGGGACAGCCCCACGCAGGAGGATCCCCTTGAGAAAACCAAGATCAAGCCTGTGCCAGTCAGAGCCTGAAATCAGCCCTGGAAACGCTCCTTCCAGCCCAGCCTGCACCCAGATGAGTGTTAAAAAGGCCTCCCTTACCAAAAAAAAAAAAAATTTTTAAATTAAATTTTTTAAAAAGGTCGCTCTGTCTTAAAGCAAGTGCACTGCTTTTACAAACCGCCAATCACTTATTTCCTGTGAGCCCACGCATAGCTTTTCCAGAGCACTCAGGAAATGAAAACACAGAAAAGGCTCACCCGGAAGGCCAGGAATTCGGTTGCAGTCCAGGCTGCCAAGGGCTGAAATGGAAATGGCACGCGCCAGGGCTTGCCCAGGAACGCCACCGAGGCGGACGTGCCCTAGACCCACACAGGCCCGGGACTCAAAGCGGACCGTGCGGCCCAGAGCAGAGCCGCAGAGCGGAGGCGGGACGTGGGGTCTGCACGTCTGCACCTCCACGCACCTCTGCTCTGACCGCCTGGGCGGCCCTCCACGGAGCCAGCTGTGCAGGCTCCACGGGCGCGTCATTTTAAATAGCGAGGTCTCGGTGGTCTCCCCCAGTGCGGGCCCTGAACCAGAGGATCACGGTCAGCTACACCCCAACCCATTTTATCCCCCGTTTGGGGAGAGGTTCTTGCCTGATGGCCAGCCTGGGCCCCAGCTTCCAGCCTTCTTGGTTCAGCCTCCCGGGTAGCTGAGGTTACAAACATATACCACGTCCCCCAACTTGAAATTTCCTTTTTATTTGTTTCTTGGTACTGGGTATTGAACCCAGGGCTTTTGAACTAAACCACATTCCTAGACCTTTTCATATTTTTCATTCGGGGACAGGTTGTCACCACATAGCCCAGGCTGGGATCTAACTTTCCATCCTCCTGCCTCAGCCTCCCGAGTGGCTGGGCTTATGAGTGTTTGCTACCACACAAGGCTGCTCTCACTTTTTAAGGTGTGAAATTTGCAAACATATAAAAAATAAATTAGATACCCACGCACTCGCTGGCCATATTTTGTAGGTTTATATTTTGCTGTACTTGTTCCAGATTTTCAAGTAAAATATTATAAAAACAACAACACATTTCCTCCCTGAAGCAGCCACCACACCCAACACACGGTGCTACAGCACACCTGCATCAAGGCCCAGCATTCTGAGGGTGTTTTGTAAAGTGATCATGGCTTGCCGGTAGCTATGTCAACAGGGTAAATCCTTAAAATAAA
>PVIC010052384.1:0-12180 GCA_004025085.1 Thryonomys swinderianus | reverse complement strand
TCCCATTTGTTGATTCTTTCTGCTAGTTCTTGTGCTAGGGAGGTTTTATTCATAAAGTCTCTGCCTAAGCCAATGTCTCCAAGAGTTTTACCAAGCCTGTTTACCAGCAGGCTTATTGTTTCTGTTTTAATGTTTAAGGCTCATATCCACTGTGAGTTTAGTTTTGTGCATGGTGAAAGAGATAGGTCTAGCTTTAGCTCCAAAAAAACTAATTTTTAAAAATAAAAAAGGTAATTTCTGTTTCAGAAGATGTAGCCCACATGATTGGCTGGCTTCAAGGCAGAAGTGCCATTGCAATTGGATGGAGGAAAGCTACTCAACCCACCAAGTTGGCAAGCAAAAAGAGAAAGAAGGAACTATGTGCAAGACATCTATTCCAGACTTCCAGAAAGATTGTGGAATGATAAGTACAACAACTCTGCTGCTCCAAGATTCAGAATCCAGACACTGGAAAATAACAACTTGGGGAAGGAAAGGAGGGACCTAGGAAGGATCTGATGGGAAAATTGGAGCCCACAGAGAAAATGAAGAGACAGAACATGACATAGAAATAGGAAGGGGCAATCTGCACTTTCTTTCTGGCTCCTGGCTAGTGGCTCATGAGCAAAGAAGACCAAACCTAAAGGACAAAGTGAAAGCTGGGGGCTCCAGAGGCCTTCAGGGAGGAACACAGCAGTGGAACAAGCCAGCAGATTCTGTGTGCTGTCACAGCCAGAGTGACTCCAGTCCAAGTGCCTGCCATGTACCCCAGAGCGCTCGGAGACTGTTCCAGGAAGGGGTTGACTGGACCCAGGACTCAGAGAAGTCGTGAGCTGGCTCTTAGGAGGGCTCCCAGTGCTACGTGGCAACCAGGCCTGGGCAAGGAAGAGCCTTGAGAGACAGCAGGTAGGGGAGCTGCACCCAGGCCAAAAGAAACTACTGAGGGTTTAAACAGAAGGACTTGCCCTCCCCCACATAGCCAGAATTCTCAGGATTGCTCAGCCTAAATTATTCAGATTTGAAAGTCATGTAATTGACACCTTCACCAAACATATAGGAACATATAAACAAATGAAGCTGATCCTGAACAAAAACAATAGGGATAGAGAGGGAGAAATAAGAACTGAGACATGTTGTGTACATGTATCAACTCCCCACAAGGAGTGTGATCATTATGCATTACAAGCATGTTATTTAAAATCATAAATTAACAAAAATGGGTCTTCCAAGCCCAACTCCTAACAGCACTGTCAGCTGTGAGTATTGTTCCCCATGATCCAATCACTTTCCAAAACTCCAAAGTGCATGAGACTTTGGGGATATTTTGGATCGAGACCATAACTCTCACTGACTTTTATCTCTTTTTTCACATCTTTGTTCACTTCTGTATTCTCTGTGCTTTAACACAGCACTGGCCATGAGACCTGTGTGTCTACCCTGAGCCAGTTCACAGGATGTTTCCCATCCCCTGGTCCTTTGTGCTTTTGTCAGGGGAATCAGGCTTTCTGGTGCCCCTAGGTCCCCCAAAATAGCAACAACTATCCCATCCAAGACTGAACACAGGTGATATGCCAGAGGAGGGAGAGAACTAGACACCAAGAGGCATCTCTGGAGACAAGACTCTCAGAGTACAGTCCACTTCACTCAATACCTAAGGGCTTCTTCCTGTTCTCCAGATTCATTCCACACTACTCTCTTGTGAGTAGTTCCTTTGTCTCTTTGTCCGTCTTTCCACCCCAGGTATTATCAAGTTTCTGAGAACTGAGAACCACTTTGAGCCACCTGGCTGGATATCTTAGCACCTAGCCTATATAAACTTCAAAGTCATTGATGCTACATCAGATGCAAGCAGCCGTTGTCCATCCAAAACTCTAGAAGGAGAAGCTGTCAGGAGTCTTCAGAAGGAAGAAATCAGCGTGATGCAGATTATCTGGCCACAAATTTGTTGTGGACATTCTTTTTGTTGCTATTATTCTAACTGATGTCAACATCTCCAGATCTTATAGTTCCAGCACATGTAGAGTTGAACTTTTAAATCTGGGGGAAAAAATTTAAAGGAAGATAAATTTTTAAATAAATCTTTGGTTAGGGAGAAATAACTTCAGCCCAGTTTCTGTTCACTGGGATTATATTTAAAGCACTCATACTTCTTGATGGGGACTAGTATTCTATTGTATATTTACTGCATTTTTCTTATCATTTATCCATTGATGGACATCTGGGATCTTCTCACTGCTTAACTGTTGTGAACTGCACCACTGTAAACCCAGGTATGCATGTAATGTGTTGACTTTCTTTCAGAAATGTAATCAGGAGTGGGATGGCTGCTTCAAATGGCATTTCTATTTTTATTTTTTGAGAACTCTCCATAGAAATCAGGTCATCTGATACAAAATAAGCCAAACTGAGAAAGTTAAAAACCACATACTTTTTTCTTGCTTGAGAAATCTAAACTAGAGAAAGGAAAGAAGGCAGGAAGGCAGGGAGACAGGAAGGAAGGTAGGAAGGCAGGAAGGCAGGAAGGAAGGCAGGAAGGCAGGGAGGCAGGAAGGAAGGCAGGGAAAGAGAGAGAGATGAAAAGAGGCTTGGAAGTAGATGATTCTATTCCTGAGTCTGTGGCTCAGCACCCACAGCTGTAGTACACCTCCCAGGGATCACTTACATCTGTGTGAAGAAACCATCTGCAACATGGAACCAAATGACAAAAAATTGGCTTGCTTTGACCATTTTTCTACCATGCTCACCAACAACAAAAAGTCCTTCCATTCTCAAGCAAAGCAGGCTATTATAGAACACAATACAGAGAGAGTTTTAACAGTAGGCTTTTTGCTTATTCTCAGAGCACTGAGCCGCTCTAGAAGTCCAAGCCTGACTAAGCTTGGAAAACAGGCCAGCAACTGCACACATGTCACTAGGAATGCCACCAGAGAGTTGGTCTCCAGGGCAGAGGCCAACCATCCCAGAAGCCAACCATCCCAGGACTACTGTTGTAGCCTCTACCACTGACCCTGGCCAGCAGCTCTGCTTTGGAATCAAATGTGCTATCTTTGGCCATTCTTGGATGGGATATAAGAAGGCAAAATCTGCTTTTGCTTGACACCAACTTTGTGTTTACTTTGTATAGTGTCTTTTCTTCAATATGTCATTAGAAAGACAAAGTCATCTTTTTAAAATATACCATTTTCACATGGACACCAATGTGTTTGCTTTGATTACATTTATTATCTTTGACATTTATAGCTAAATGGATACACTCATAAGTAAAATAAATAGGACACAGATGTGTGAATACCATATCATTTCTCTAATGTGAGACACTGAAGGTATAAATGAGGTCCAGAATGTATGATAGGTATTGTGAAACAGGAAGAAAATGTTCAAAGGGAAAGGGGAATTGAGTGGAGCCAGGGGAAAGTAAAGAAGGGGAAAAAAATATTTGATGGCCAAAAAAATATATTTGATGGTAAAAAGGAAAAAACAGAAACAAAACTTACATATACAAGGGGTGGGGCTCAAGAGAGAGCAGAGTCATGGGAAAAATGAGAATCAAGATAAACCATGTATAGAAACAAATTCTCAATGAGGAGTAAGATCATAATCTATTCCTAAAATGTACCAGTGAACTCTATTTTTTTTAAAATTTGTCATCTTTCATTTCAGAATTAATTTGAGTTGTACTGGCTAGTATTCTAGAGAAGGACCAGTTACTTCAGTCTGGTAGATTCATTACTTTGAGAAGTAAACTGACAAAAACATCAAATCTAATGGAGCACAGAGGATAACAATTTTTAAGTGTTTTTCCATACAAGATAGCATGTTAATGCCCACTCACCAACTTTGTCTCACTACCAAAAAATAAAATAAGAGGTCCAAATTATAGCTAATGTTTCAAAATAATCCAAATATTGGCCATAGGCATTTATTCATAATGCCATTAACATCTATACATTCTACAGTATCAAACATAGTACATCAACAGTAAATTGGAAAGAATGAGTAAACACTCAAAGAAACTTTGGGAGAGGGGTGAGACTGTATTTTACTGGGTAGCCCAGGCTGACCTTGAACTTGCAGTGACCATCCTGGTTCATCTTAGTGCTTAGATTTCAGGCACACACCACAACACCCAGCTCAAAAGTTAAGAAATTTTAAACCTAAGGAAATTTTTCTGTGAACCCTGTATTTTAAATTTTTATTCAATCTTTTTCATTCTATTGTCTCTCCCCTAATACAACAGTGTCCTTCATTGTTTTCAGATCTGAAAATATTTCTCTGAAAAACAATAGATAGTGCTATAGAAGAACTCTGTTGCTCTGCTCCTTCTCTAACTGTATATTAATATTAAATGAAATGAGTCAGACACAAAAATTAAATAGCATGAGATTTCTCTTGTATGAGAAACCCAAAATATAAATAAAGGGTAAAACAAGGGTGAGGTAGTAGGAAACAAAGAGGCAGACTTTTTAAAGACAGGGAAGGGGCAGAGAGGAAAGGGAGAGAAAAGTAGGTGGGGAAATGATCAGATCTGACATGGATAAACAGCAGTACCCCAGAAAGGTTAAAAATGTTATGTATCACACATTTACACCAACTTTGAAAAGAAATTTTTCTACTGCTGTTTCAATCTGGCTAAAGTGATTAATGAATATGAACCATGACTCAGAATTTAAACTGCAGATAAAGGTTCTTATAGTTGTAATCAAGACCCACAAGGCAAAACAATGAAGCAGGCAACATGTAAAAGTAACTACCATTTCTCAAATTATTGGAAACCATGGGGCATTAATAGATATTAAGGCACAAATAAAGTCCCATGACTATCTGAGTTTGGGAAGCTTCAGTGGACTTTATGACTTTTTAGAGGCAAGTGGAAATGTTTACGTTCTTTTGAAATGGAACTACATTTTCCTGGAATGTCCCAATGTAGGCCCACTGTGATCCCCAAGGCCTTAGCAAAGAAAGCAGCATTGCTTGTGTTTAAAGAAACAAATCACCTTGTGTGAAACAGCCTTGGTTAAAGACACTAAATGTTGTTCTTGTTGTGTTCATTTGTTGATTTACTTTAACTGATATCAGAAACATAAAAATTGTGCATATTAGTGAGGTAATGTGATGCTTTTATCCATGAATATATTGCATAATGTTTAAACCAGCCAGGCATGTAGGCACATACCTGTAGTCCAGCACTCTCACAGGCTGAAACCAAAACCTTGCAAGATTTGAGCCCAGTTTGGACAATAGCAAAACTCAATTTCAAAATTCAAAAAGGTCCTTGGGATGTAGCTTAGTGTAAAGATCCTGGATTCAACTTTCAGTAACGCCAAAAAATTAAATAAAATAAATCAAGATAAACACATCTGTCCTTCAAACATTTACCATCTCTTATGGGGAAAAAATCTTTTAAAATTATTTCTTCTAGCTTTTACAAATACACAATGCATTACCATTATCCAATGCCAGAGCACACCAGAAGTTCTAGCTTCCATCTAATTTTAATTCCGCACCTGCTGGTCACTCTTCCCAAAGTCTCTTTCCCCCTGTTCTCCAGGCTTCTAGTAACTTCCATTCCATGCTCAGCTTCTATGACATCAACTTCTTTTAGACTCTACATATTGTGACACTGTGAGGCACCAGTCTTCCTGGGTCTGGCTTATAATGACCTCCAGCCCAGTTCCATCCAAAAGTATGAGTGCAGCCGGTCCTAGGGAAACATTCTCTATATGCATAAACTTAACAGCTTTGGACATGTACATTTAATTAGGCCCTCTCTTCTGTTTCATTGGCCCATGTCAGTTTTTCTGCCAGTACCATGCTGTTCTGATGATTACAGCTTCATCATTTTGCTTTTGGTACTAGGGAGCAAACCCAGGGGCACTGTATCACTGAGCTATATGTGGAGCCCATTTTTTTTGGTACATTTTATTGGTACATCATATATACACATCACAATTTACACTCCACATTGAGTATTTGTACATATATGACACAACTTAATTCTCTTTTTCCCCCTCCCCTACCCATCCTACCCCTCCACCCTATATACACAAGCATTATTTCCTTTTTTTTTAACATTAAGTTTTTTTTCTTTCTTCATTATTTAGCCCTAAGAAGGAGCCCATTTTTTAAAATTTGGTTTCAGGGTCTCACTAAGTCACTCAATCTAAACTCCAATTTGTGATCCTCCTGCCTCAGCCTCTTCATGATGGTATTATACCATCATGAAGGTGTGTACCACCATGCCTCATTCTGTTTAGTATATTTTGAAATCAGAAAGCATAATGCTTCCTGCTTTACTCTTTTTGCTCCAGGTGACTTTGGTTACTAGGCTACTTGGGAGCTTTCATGATTCCATAAATATAGAATTCTTTCTCCATTTCTTTAAAGAATGATATCGGTGTGTTTTATTGAATTTGTAGGTTTCTTTGAGTAATATATATATTTTAACAATACTAATTCAAGTGATCCATGAATACAAGGTGTATTTCCATTTTTCTGAATTTTCTTCAATGTCTTACATCCATTTGTTATAATTTTCATTATAGCAACATTTCACCTATTTGTTTAAATTTATTTCTAGGTTTTCAGGTAGAAAATAAAGTGGAAACTAAGTATACATTTCTGCAGTTTACAACTGAATTATCACAAAATGTCTCATGTTTTCAGAAGATCCATGTAATGTAGGAAACAGTGTAACATCTTAAAAGGAAAGAAACTAAAGCTTAGGGTTACTCTGTGACTTTCCCAACAATGTGCAGCTGGTAAGTGCACAACCCAGAAAATTGGAAAGACCACATCTCTCCAGTCGCTTGAAGCAACTTGGTAAAAATATTGAAAGTTTAAATTTGCTAAAGAATCATGAAAGGCCATAAAAAGCGGGTGCATATTCTGGTTCATTTATTACTTGGTTCTGCTTGCCTTTCCTCTACCAGGTCTGCTAGTGACCTGACTTTGGACCTGACTCTTTTTACCTTCCCAGCCCAGGTCTAATTCCTCCTCCCTGACCCCATGTCATGTCCCAGCTCCCTGACCTTCCATCTTGTCCTTGGCCACATTAAACCACTAGCTCCTTGGTCTTGGATTCCTGGCTCCCAAACCACTGGCTTAGTTCAGACCTGGCCATCTGTCTGGCTTTCTTGCCTGACCCCTACTGGCCCCACCCGCTCCTGCTGCTGCCCACACAAGTGCACCACAGACACGCCCAGGGAGAGAGCTGACATTTCTCACTGAAGCCACCTCAGTCATTCAGAACAGTTGCCAATCTGGCTTTCACAGCCAGATTAAGCAATATATTATGTTTACTAGGAGAACTGTTTCTTTCTGCTACTACAGCATGTGCCAGGTCTATCTAAGCCCTGTCAGCAGCAACTACTTTGAGCATGACTTATGCAAATAAATTAGGAAGTATTACTGCTTGATTTAAGACAAGAGTTAGCTGTATGGGGGGAAAAAATTCCTAACCTCATTTTCCTTTCTACCCTGTTTTGAATTCTTAAGTGATTTTAATTAATTAAGTGTGTTAGCACTAGGAAACTGGCTTCTGAAGTTAATTAAGTTTCTCGAAGCAAAGGAACTTCGTGTCATTAATCCACAGAGATAGGAGGTCCTATCTTCTAGTGACACTTGCATATCCTTATCCCAAACACCAAAAATTTAAATCAACTGGGCATGGTGACTCATGCCTGTAATCCCAGCACTTGGGAGTCAGAGGCAGGAGGATTGCTGAGTTCGAGGCTTGCCTGGGCTACACAGTGAACACAGAGCCAGCCTCAACTACAAAGTGAGACCCTGTTTCAAAAAAAAAATTAAATCAAACTGTACCCAAAGTCAGTTCCCAGCTTTGTGCTCATTTCTGAGAAAAGGGCAACCCTGGCCGCTGCACACTTGCTGTAGCCCTGAGGACACTACCAGAGTGGCAGCAATCATCAGGGGCAAAGCTTCTAGCATTGCTTTGGTCCAGCTTAGTTTCCAAGAGCTAAGTCCAATGAACATACAGCACACAGACCATACTAGGCATATCCAGAACAATCACTATAATTTCAAATTATAGAATTTTTAACCACAGTAGAAAATCTGTAATTTATGTTAACCACAGAGAAAAGATAGAGATATGAGCAATAGGCAGGATCAACAGAGAAGAGAATATGCCACAGGAAGTCATGATAAATGTGTCCTAAATCTATTTGTCTACAATGTTTAAGGATCCAGGAACCAAGCATTCCATGTTCCAAAGAGGTCGTTTTCATTGTCCCTGACCATTCATAACATTTCTTCAGTGTCACTACTCATAGCCCTGAGTATCTCAGCTCTTAGAATATGATCTCTCATACCAAGGGGGCTACCAAGAGAAATCCAGGGATAAAGGAAGTGAGAGCTGATAGTTAAACAAGACACAAGATGAGGTGTCACATCATAGGATAAAATGGCAAACCATAGGATATATAAGCCAAAATCAATGCATATCAAGGTAGTTGCAATATACAGTTATCTTCATGTGGATTCATACATAATGATGTTTTTAATTATTTTTCATTCCACATTCTGAGTTTTCTATAATAAATATATAAGGCTTTAAAGAAATTTCACTTAAAAAGAATGAATAACCATGTCACACCCTAGATGTCACAAACCAGGCTAATAATGACACATTTTAAGAGGAAGTATATTTTCCATCTTCTTAGATCAATCGGAAGAGTCTAGTATTTGCTCTTAACCAATGGCAGATTTATTAAGCCAAATAAATGTTTTACATTCTTTTTTCAAGTACTCAGATTCTTTCGTTCCCAAGGACATTGAGTTAGATTTATTGGCTTGAAATTTCCCCATAACCACAGTCGTAAATAAATAAATAAGCAGTCTGAGAGGTCCTAGTTCTTTATTGAAAGTAGACTTCTGAATGTTTTCAGCTAATTACAATCAGCAGTACCTCATAAATTCTGAGAACAGAATGTGGCTGTTAACAGTCCCACCTCGGGCATGTCCCTGAAATTTTATTGTACATCCTTTATTATTCAGAAGAAATTTGTTTATAAGAGGAAGGGAGCAAGAACCAAATACCCCACCAGGCTGAGCCCATCAGTATCAATTCATGGATCACCCAGAAAATTCCCTCAAAGATCCCCAAGGCACTGCAAATTTCCTTCAGTTCTACTTTACTATTTGCATCAGAATCGCAGTCTGAGGAGTGGAAAATGAATAAAATATACTTGGAACTGTTTAAAGGACACATCAGTGGGACCATGAGACAGGACTGAACTAACAAGAACCATTCACACCTCAATATGAAACTGGTAGCTCACCATTTTAGGTTTATACTATAATCACCATGACTCAGTGTTAGTGATTTTTAAAATGTTAATTAACCTGAGACTAATAACCAGCAGTCTCATGTCAGAACCAAACTTCTGAAGAGACCATAAGCAATAAAATTATGGGGGTTTCCACCAACATTGTGGAGTGGAATTTGTCGTCAATTTTTCATTAAACTTTTTCATGTTTTTTATAATGTGTCCTCCAGTTATGATGACAGCACAAGCTCATTCCAAATGAAGCTAAGCTTGTGTGATCTAGAACAAATGGAGGTGCCTTCAACATATTTCAGGAAGAAAATTCTCAAAAACATCTATACTCCATCTCTCTGTAGAGAAAGTCTGGGTTTCTGAAATCCTCTCTGGTCCCAGGGCAGACCCTGTGGAACAGCATGGCCTCCCCAAGGGGCTGGGGCACCTCATGGCATCTTCTACCCACTTTTCCTCCCAGGAAAAGTCAGAAGTTCTTTAGATATCAACAGAAGGCAGAGTTGACATTTTCAACTTACCAAGACAGTGTACATTATGGAGCTTCATATTATTTAAATGATAGATTCCATTGGGTCTACTCTTCTAATTGTATGTTAACTTCTGGAGGATCTTTCTTGTATTAAAATGAATATTCTACTAGTTGATGCTTACAGAAATTTTTTTAAAGTCCCTGAAATTCTGACTTAGAAAAGACAATGTTTATTTACTATGTTGTAACAGACATCTCGCCACCTTCTTTCCCTACTTCTGTGTCAATTGTCTCCTTCTAAAAGGTTGGTCTAGGACCATCCCATGTGCTCTGTCATCATAACCTGAATTTCAGGGTTCACCTTTCTCTAACGTGCCAGGTCTTTTGTCTCTCATCTCCACATCTGAACCCTGAAATCTCGTGGGATCTAAACCCTATATATCCTCCCCAGCCTTCACCTCCCTTCCTGTTTCACTCTGTTGGCCCCTACATCCATTGCTCTAAGTGTTCCTATGCCACTATCCCAGACCTGCTGCCTCAACTCCCCACAAGGCTCCAAGCTTGGGTTTCTTGAACTGAATGTTCACCTCAGATCTCATTGGTTGCAATCTTAACACCCAGTACAATGGAACCAGGAGGCAGACACTGGGGACACAATGAGGTCAAGAGAGCGGAGCACTGATGAATAAGACTGGATCTTATTAAAAAGGACTCCAGCCGGGTGTGGTGGCTCATGCCTGTAATCCCAGCACTCGGGAGGCAGAGAAAGGAGGATTGCTGAGTTCAAGGCTTGCCTGGACTACATAGTGAGCTCAGAGCCAGCCTGAACTACAAAGCGAGACCCTGTCTCAAAAAAAAAAAAAGGACTCCAGAGCTTTCTTGCTTTTTCCAGCATATGTGGATACTACAAAAAGTCTGAAGACTGCAACCTGGAAGAGAGTTGAGCCACAATGGCACCTTCATCTTGGGCTTTCATCCTCCATGGGTCAGTTCACTTTTTTATATAAGACCCTGAAGCTATAGTATTATTTTTAACACCTTAAACCAAAATACTAAGAGTAAATAAACTTGTCTCTTTCATCCGTCCCCAGTCCCCATGCTATCAGAGAAAGATATTTGTTCCCACTCATGCCAAAGTGTTTATGACTCTTTCTCATTATGTTGAAGGCCTCTAGAATTTTCTACATCTCTTCCTCTCATTTGAGATCCTCTTTTGGTTCCCTATTCTGTGTTTATCCTACTCCTTAGGATTTCTCAGGAATACATGTCTGAGAAATAGCTTCTAGTTTCCTTCATTCCCTAGTCCTCCTACCCCTTAAATGTTCTTTATACTTGAGATCATTCTGAGCAAGCACCTAACGTAGCATTTATATAACCAGTAATCATTTATATAACTCACCACTATTTAGAACTTTCTCCCATTAGACTGCAAGTTTCCACAGGAAAGCACCCTAGAGAAATGTTTCTCCAGTTTGACATGTCATCAGAATACCACAGGCATTTATAAAATATGATTCCTAGATATTATTCAGATTTATGACTAAAGGCAAGACCTAAAATCTATGTTTATAAGAGCTTTTCTATTAATTTTTATCTTTATTGGTACTTCATATATACACATCATAACACACTCAATATTGGGAATTTGTACCAGTATATGACACAATTTTCTCATTTTTTTTCATTCCCCTACTCACCCCACAACCCCCCACCCCTAAATACATAAGCTTTGTTTCCCTTTTTTTATTATAATCACATTTTTTCCTTTACCCCTCATTACTCACTTTTCCACCACATTCCCCTTTGAATATTTTCTATTTCACAATATCCATCATATATTCTAGAACTCATTAACATCTACAGTTTCTCATACCAGAGAACAGATATGATATTTATACATCTGTGACCTATTATAAGAGCTTTATTGAGTCCCTGGGATAATCAATAATATGTGCTTGCATTTGTCTCAAGCACATCTCATAGCTTCTAGTACAGGACAGTTAACTCAGTAAAAATTTACAGCAAAAGCTGAGGATTTAGCTCAGTGGTGCCATGCCTGCCTCACAAGTGCAAGGTCCTGAGTTCAATCGCCAGTAGCAGAAAAAAAAATTATATCAGAATGAAAAGGGAAAAGTAATGGGGAGAAAGAAGTCAGCTTTCAAAAGGCCTCCAGAGACCCTTGCTGTCCATGACTCACATATTGTGTTGTCCCCTCTTCCTTGCACATGGACTATACTAGGTGACCTGCTTCCAATGAGTAAAACAAATAAAAGTGGATGGGGCTCCAGAAACTGGGCTATAAAAGACTATGGATTCCATCCTGCTTACAACCTCTCTAACTCTTTCCTTCTTCTTTCCCTTCTTCTTGTTCTTATGAAGCAGGTCGTTGTGCCATAAGGACCCTTGAAGCTAGGTCCATCTAATAAGGTCTAACCA
>PVIC010052383.1:0-12189 GCA_004025085.1 Thryonomys swinderianus | reverse complement strand
ATACATGTGTATAATATATGTATTTATACATATGTATAATATATATGTGCATATACATGTATAATATATATGTATATGTGTATGTACATAATATATGTATATATGTGTGGACACATAAGAATAGTATATGCTAGAACAATGGGTAGAGTCTGACCCAGACTTCAGGATTCAGGAAGGTTGCTCTGAACTGAGCAGATAAAAATGAAGTCAGACCAGATGAGAAAGAAGAGGTAGGATTAATCAGGTGAACTGGAAAGAGACGTAGGGCCCTGTCTCTGGTATTATACTTGTGGAACTAACTAGATGGTGAAATGCTGAGTAGGACTGTGTGAGAGGAGTTGGGTACAGGATCTCAAATGATTTGGAAAGAGTTTGGGCATTCAGAGTTCTGCCTGTCATAGGAACTGGAGGAGAGTTTGAGACCAATAACAACATTGTTAAATGAATCTTTAAAATGGTTCTGACATTGCTTGAAGGATGAATTGAACAGATTTGACCAATCTGCACACACACACAAAAGAAAAGGTTTCAGAAAATAGCATGTAAATATAATGTACTCTATCTTCTATTTCATTGTTTTGCTTTTTAGTAGTAGTTGCTGATTCAATCAATTGATTTCAGAGACGTCTTAATGGTTGTAAACCATAGTTTGAAAAAGCAATAGATTAGAATATAGTAGGCATTTGAAAAGCCAACAGGCATTTTTCCTCCTCTTTCCTGATATGGGGTAAAACAGGGCACTCCTTAAAACTCACAGAATAGTAGGATATGACTATATGTTTCTGAGAATATTCCTTTGAGTTAAGTAACTAAAGTGATAATATTATGAAAAGCAACTTGACCTCCATGTTTAATTTATACATGAAAATAAAGACGTATTTTTAAAACTAGATTCCTAGTATTATCTGGTTTTAAGTTTTATTCCATCCATTTTTTTTTTGAGAGAGGGTCTCACTTAGTAGTTCAGGCTGGCCCCAAGCTCCCTATGTAGCCCAGGCAAGCCTCGAACTCAGCAATCCTTCTGCTTCTGCCTCCTGAATGCCAAGATTACAGGCGTGAGCCACCACACCTGGCCATTCACATTTTCTTTAAAAGACCCCAAATGAATTACATAAGCAAGAGCCTGAAATGTATTGTAGAAACTCTGGCTGAAAAGGTGATTTACAATTAGTGACTTGCTGAAATTAGGATTCCTACAGTCTTGCACTGGGTTCAGTTTCACTGTACAGAAATTTCACCATAGTCAAAGCTCTATTTTTACTCTGCTTATTTTGGTCCTACGCATGTAATTGTAGCCTAATCATCGACAGAAAGCAAACAGAGCCCCACAGTGAAAGTCATTCCTCTCTGAAATTACTCACTAATAAATGTGGTCTTACCATGGAAAATAATACAAAAGCACAAGGGATTTGGTGTCTTACTTCTCCTTCCTCTAAAATAGGGATGTTTCCATTTTCCCGAGGAAGAGAAAATTGATTCCTCCTCGTAGCACCATGTGCTCCCACAAACTGCTGCTACATTTGCTGCCTGGTGGGGCTTCACACACACAGTGGCTGATTCGTGACCTAAGCCTCTTTTGCTCCCTCCACTAAACCACATGCACAAGCCCATCCACACGTACTGCGGAACCTTCTTTCCTAACAGAGGAGCCCAAAGCTACAAAAGAATCACTGTTTTATTAAAAACAAAAACTGGATTCTGTCCTCAGAGTTTCTATCTGATTCAGGAAACTTAAGATGGACCTGAAGATTTGTGTTTCTAACAAGCTACCAGCTGCTGCTAATGCAGGGCCACTGAGAACTGCTGCTCAGAAAGGGTATGTTTGCAACTTGGGATGCTAGCTGTCCTTTGTTACAACCAATATTGACTTGCAAACCATAAGTGGATGTTAAGCATTTACACAATAATTTTAAAATAATTATCCATTAAACACAGAGGACCTCCTGAGAGCCTTCTGGCTCATACAAAATGTAACAGTTTCTTTATTGGACCTTTATGAAGGAAATTTACTTGCCAGAATGGAGTAGAAAAGGTAAGCCTTCTCTTCCACACTGCTATTTCTTAAGAATAATAAAATGGTGCTCCTGAATTTCATGTTAACCTTCATCAATACAATAGAGAACGGACATTAGTTCTAAAATCCTCTGCTTTTTATGAGAGGAACCTTAAATACATATTGTTCTATTTTGCATCCTGTACAATTTTATCCTCGTTCAGTAGCAGTCATCCACTGGAGAAATGTTTTCCTCTGCACTAGGTGGCAGCATGTTCCTGAAATTTGAGAACCAGAGGGGAAGAATGGAAAACTGGAATTTGATTTCTCATTGTCAAGTAGGTGACTCTGATTTTATGCAAATATTCCATTCTTGGTTATTTTCCATATGTATAAGCGAAAGTATTATAATTAATTCCATTTGAGTTGTTCTGAGGATAAATGCACAAATATAACAATGCACTGATGCTTCATGAAAGTCTCTTGAAAGACAAAATGATCACTAAATGAAAAACTAAAATGAACCCTGCCCTCAGAGAGGAGCCATCTATCCTGTCTCGCTAAATACCACACACGTGAGCCTCTTCCTATCTCTTTCCTCTCTCCTTGTTTTTGGTGTGTTTTGTTTTTCAGTCCTGGAGATTGAACACAGGACCTTCTCATTGAGCTACATCCCCAACCCTTTTTAAATTTTTATTTTGAGACAGGGTCTCAGTTGCCCGGGGTGAACCTGAGTTTGTAATCCTGTTTCAGCCTCCAGAATGCTGGAATTACAGGCATGTGCCCCCTTGTCTGGCTTGAGCCTTTTAGCTCACTTGAGAGTGTGACCTCTGGAGCCAGACAGTGTAGGTTCATAGCTCGGCTCCATCCTTTTCCAGCTACGAGAGAATGTAGAGAAACCATTAACCTCTCTGCCTTGGCATCTTCATTTGTGAAAACTAAATCACAAAAACACTCACCTTAAAGGTCTCTGTAGCAGATGTCCCTGTCCAGTACTAGTGGGCTATGAGGGGCACATGTTTCTCCCTTCCCTAATTCAGCTATACTGTTTTATATCAGGAGTCAGACCAAAGCCTTATGCAACTCAAATGAGCATGTCAGGCAGCAGAGTTGTGCTCTTTTGGTCCTTTGCTAATGGCTGTTACCCAAGTCCTGGTCTGTGAAACACAGGGCCCTGCTGAGTGAGTGCAACTGGGGTCGGTGTGACCCCAGTTAAAACTCTTCTCCTGAACTATGGCTTCTCCTGCTAAGTTGGGTTGCCTGCTAAGTGCACCCAGGCCCAGTACTGATTTTGTTCTATTCAAGCAATATGAGCAGCACCCACTCTGTAAGTGCCCTGGCTGGTGCCATCATGCCAGGTGTTGGGTAGTATTGCACTAGATGATTTCACAGCATACCCTGCACCCTATTCCCTCACACAGTTGTACTCAATAAACACAGGATGCACTTGGGGGCCCTTTGTCTTTCCTGCCATCCACACCTTTGACCAGCCCCAAGACCCAGCTTCCTCACTCTAAGTCAGTTTCTGTCTTTATTCCTTTACCTTGTGCTGTGGTGGCTCACAGGAGGAGCCTCCCACTTCCAAAGTGCACACCATGTCCCCCTTCCCATTCCCTCAGGTATACTTTAAGGATTGAGCTAGAGCTTAAAATAGTAACTGGCAATTTTTAGCTATGATCTGTTTTGTTTTCATAACTCACTCTCCTTTCCTTTCTCCCCACACTCGGCCCTGCTCTGTTCTGGTATGTGGTGGCTCCTTTGGATCACCTTAGAAGAGTAGGTTCTTGCTGTGCTAGATACTGAAAAACAATCCCAGACATTGTACATATCAACTCAAACCCACCTAGAGATCAAGATGCAGCAACAGAAAGCACCCAGCCCTCTCATAACCCCACCTTCTGCTGTTTGCCCCACGTTTCCTCTTCCTACAAACTGCGCTAAGCAAGCAGTTCAGGTTCCCCTCATTGTCAGTAATACCTACCCTTCCATAATAGTTGATTGCTCTTCTGGGATTTTTTTTTTGTTCTAATCTCATTGGTATCACCAATAATCCAACAACATAGATGTGACTGTCTTGTCTTCTGGGTAAAGCAATTTAAATGAAGAGTTAACCTCACTGGCATGAGAAGACAAAACAGGTTTCCCAATCCCCTTGGCAGTAAACAGATGCAAAGAAAAGACCCTCTAACAATCACTTATAACCAGAAGAAGCTGCTTAAAAACACTTTGCATACATAACACAATTGCTGGCAAATCCTTTTATTAACTTTACCTTTTTACATTGATTTTATTGGTCCATTTCATATATACATTATGATCACATTCAACATTGAGAATTTGTACCTGTACATGACAAATCTTGATTCTCATTTTTCCCCTTCCCCTGCCCACCTTTATATACATAAGTTTTGTTGACATTTTTTAGCAATTTTTTCCCTTCTTTACTTTCCCCTACCTTTCCTGTCCCTTTCCTTTTGCATATTTTCTTCCTACTTCACATTGCCCTTCATATATATTGGCATTAATTTATACCTTAGTTTTTCATACTAGAGAAAAGATGCAGAATTTAGACATGTGTGTCCTATTTATTTCACTTATGAGGATGTCCTCAAGGTACATCCATTTGTGTAAATGTACCACTCTTTATGGCTGAATAATACTCTATTTTATTTTTTTTTAAACCCACATCTTCTTTATCCAGCCTCTTGTTCATGGGCATTTGGGCTGTCTCCAAGATTTAGCTATTGCAAATTGTGCTGCAACAAATGTGAGTGCACATATATCTCTGTGTTATGATTCTTTAAATTCCTTTGTGTATATACTCAGCAGTGGAATAGAAAAATCAAATGGGACCTCTAGTCCTAGTTTTTTGAGGAATTTCCACACTAATCTCCACCGTGGTTGCACCAGTCTACATTCCCACCAACAGTAGAGGAGGGTTCCTTTCTCCCTACACCCTTACCAAAATTCGTTGTTGCTTGATTTCATGATAACAGCCATTCTTTGTGGAATGAGATGAAATCTCAATGTTATGTTCATCTCCATCTCTCAAATAACCAGCAATACTGAACATTTCTTCATATATTTCTAAGCTGCTTTTACTTCTTCTGAAAAATATATGTCATTTCAGATGCCCATTTTTTTCATTGTTCAATAAACTTTATTGGTACATTATATTCACAGCCCACAATCACACAAAACATTGGGGAATCTGTAACAATATGTGATACAAGTCAATTCTCATTTTTACCACTAATTTGAAGGAAAATCATAGAAAAGTGTGAGCATGGTATTCATGTGACTGATTTGCCCTCAGAGTACAAGAAGGGAAAGTGCACAATCTAGACTAATTTGAAGAGTAAAGATGCCTTTAAAGGAAGTGATATGGCAGAGAGAGTGGAGCGACATGTTAACCAATCAGAGGTCACAAGTGCTGGAAGAGGTGGGAGATCTTGTGTTAGTGCGACTGAGTGAGAAGCAGCTGGCAGGTGATGGGGTAGTAAAGCTGTGAACTGTGAAAAGCCAGGGAATTGCATAGTGATTTATTGCAAGAAAACCCCTCTAGAAATGCAAAAGATGATGAATTTGAAGCCATTAGAGGGTTGAGAAATCCCTCAAGAGAAGCAAACTCCAGTTCTCAAAAGGCCACTGCAGAAGCCTACAAGAAAGAAATCGTGGAAGTTATGGACTCAGAAGAGTATGACACTCAACAAGTGTTTCACTGCAGTGAAACAGGGCTCTATGGGAAGGAGATGCTGACCAGAACCTGTATCACATGAGAGGAAAAGTCACTATAGAGGCACAAACACATGAAGGTCAGATTGACTCTTTTGCTATGTACGAATGCAAATGCCGATCAAATTAAACCAGTACTGGTGTACCCCTGTGAGACCCATTGTGTATTCAAGGAAGAGAATGCAAACGAGGCCATGTAAATAAGGTGCCTGTCATGTGGAGGGCTAGTGACAAAGCTTGGGTGACAGGGCAGTTGCTCACGGAATGACTGCATGAAGTGTTTGCAACCACTGTCAAAAAGTATCTTTCTGATGGACAGTGCACCACCACACCCTCCAGCCTTGATGTGGATGCTGAGTACGACTTCATAAACATAAGCACCTTGTCCAAAATGACACCTCTTCTGTAATCCAGGGGCCAGCGAGGGATCTGAAACTTCAAGAGGCTGTGCACAAATGTGCTCTTCACCAGGTGTTTAATGTCGCTGAAGACATGTCCTTAACTGTGAAAGAGCTCTGGGAAAACCGGTTCAACTTCCTCCACTGCAATAACCCTAATGGTAAAGCCTAGGAAAATGTCATGTACTGGATCTTAAACTCAGCAAGGAGGAAACTGGACAGAATGTGTCACTGAATGTGACCAAAGGGTCTGATCCACAGGTAGAGGAGGAGGTTGTGTGATGGGCAGGATTATAGGTCTGGAAGTCAGTAGTGCAGACATTCAGGGGCTTGTTGCAGACCATAAGGAGGAGCTGAGCTTGCCGAGCTTCCGAGTGAAGAGCAGAGGGCACCTGGTGAGGAGTATTCTAATGAGGAACAGGAAGACAAGGTTGGCAGTTAGGCGATAAATTGCAAACTAGTGCATGGAGGGTTAATCTAGAGTATTCTCTGATTGTAAAGCTTCTTTTGCTGAGTAGGTATGTGTGCATATGTGAAAGACTGTTTCGGGAATGGTACTGTGTATTGTGAGGTACTATGAATTTTTGTGGATGTATTTGAAAAGAAATAATGTTAAGCATTTTTTTGCTACATTCTATCTGTATGATCACAACAGCGTAGCTTTACATATGTCATAGTTTTAAGGTGACACATTGGGTATAGGTTGTATGGTGTAAAGGGATTTCAGCAGAGTGAGATGAGTAGGTTTGTACTTGTGGTGCCTGGAAATGTGTTTGGGGTCGTGAACTGAAACAGATTCTTTAGGTTTTAGGTTTTCAACATGGATGTTGTGACATCTGAGTGTGGAGATGCACAGTATGAGGATGAGGTTAGAGGATGCAACTTTGAGATTTGAGGGACCATGTGTCAAAAGGTAAGGGGAAAAAAAAGGGAAGAGGGACCTGGGATGTACTGAAGTATGAAGTCCCTGGTTGCAGTCCCGAGTCCCACCATCACCCGCAAAAAGGAAGAGATGGAGCAGGGTATCTTTGTACTGGGGCACATGTGGCTATGTATCCATTTGCCTCCTATTTTGTGGTCATGTACATTGACATCTGGAGGCTTGAGCATGTAATGGGAAGACTGTAGTATACTGAGGAAACGAAGTGGCTGGGTGTCCGTTATGGTGCTGTGGATGTGTAGTTTGTGCTTGTGTGAGAGTGTAGGATAAATTCATGTAAAAGTGGGCTTGGGAGATCTGAGTGGTGTATTTGAAGGTCTGGTCATGTATTTGGGTGAAGAGGTATAGACAGCATTTTATGCATGTTTCAACAGGAGTTTTGTGAATGTGTTTACATGGGAAGTGTATATGTGCATACTTCGTGGTGCAATAGCATTTGGGAATTGAATTTAGGAAAGTGCTTTTTATGAAGAGTACTAACTCCTATCAGGTACTTTTTCTGAAACAATTGAGACGGAGCATGATCCCCCCTTGTTAAACTGGTGTATTACACTGTTTCATTGTCCTACATTGAACCATCTCTGCATTTCAGAAGCAAGTCCTTGGTCATGGTGAGTGGTTCTTGTGGGCTGCCGTGCACTGAGTTTGGTAATACTTTGTTCAGTGGATTTACATCAATACTGTACATTAGACTGCTCTAGAGTTTCCTATTCTTACAGTCATTTTTATGGCTTTGATACAAGGGTAGTATCCCATTCAAAGTATTTTTCAGTGCCGTGTCATATTATACTCTTGCCAGAAATAAAAGCCAGATCTAAGTTCTTAGCTTATGCACCAGAAAGTGGTGCTATCATGCATTTGACTTTACCAGTTCAAATGTGTGTCTGGCAACTCTCATTATGTTTTTTGTTTTTGTTTTTGAGACAGGGTCTCGCTTTGTAGTTCAGGCTGGCCCTGAGCTCACTATGTAGCCCAGGCAAGCCTCGAACTCAGCAGTCCTCCTGTCTCTGCCTGCTGAGTGCTGGGATTACAGGCGTGAGCCACCACACCCTGCAACTCTCGTTATGTTTTAATTTGCATTGTGCTAACGGCTAGCCATGTTATGCCTCATTTCATGGCATATGTCCCAAGCATAGGACCTCATTGGTAAAATGTATCTTAACGCCACTGGTCCATTTTCTAACTGGAGTGCCGCCATTCTTGGTACTGAGTTTTGTGAGTTCTTCATGTGTTCTAGATACAAGACCTTGGTATCAGCACATTGGTATCAGCACCCACTGGTCATGGAGGAGGAGAGTGGTGATCAGAAGTAGGACAGTGCTGGCATGTTCAAGAATTACTTAACTTCTTGAACGTCATGTTTTATCCTGGAATAATTATGTTTACATCTCCACTAAAGTTACAGAACCACTTGTGGAAGAACTGCTAGTGCCTGAAAATAAATCAAGCCAGTGGCATCACAGGACAACATTACTGGTTATATTTGTTATGGTCATACGCTTGCATTAGAAATGCCAGATTGAGCCAGGTGTGGTGGCACACAGGCTGGTGTGGTGGCCACTGGGAGGCTGAGGCCGGAGTTTCCCCCAAATGTTCAGACCACACTGGGCATGTTTAACTCATGAAATAAATAAATATAGAAATGCACCGATTTCATTTGAGAAGTTGTATGTGAAGCACCAGAAATAGTAAATATTTTCAATCTTGACCATTGGACTGCACGTTTTTAATAAGACATTGTGAAATGGAATGTATAAGCACCACACTTCTGTGTGGCAAAGTGAATAGGAAAATAGTACATTAGGCACAGATTGATTTTACAAATATGGAGACAGAAAGTAATGTAGCAGTTACATCATGGTGGGTCCTACATGGGGAGACAGGAGGTGGTACACAAATGGTAGGCAAGGAAAATGTTCCAGGGGTTGAGGGTTCTGTGAGTATATTTACTGAGGGAATGGTTACAAAATGTGTAAATAACCACAGAATTATAATATTTTAAAAGGGGATACATGTTTATAATGTATTTCAAATATATTTATAAATCCTAATGTATGTTCTATTCTTTTTTTTTTTTTTTGAGACAGGTTCTCACTTTGTAGTTCAGGTAGGCCCTGAGCTCACTATGTAGCCCAGGCAAGCCTCGAACTCAACAATCCTCCTGCCTCTGCCTCCCGAGTGCTGGGATTATAAGCATGAGCCACCAAGCCCAGCATTTGTGCTATGTGGTACTGATTGCTGGTGGACGTAAGTCACCGCACCCAGTATTGTTGTATATGGTTACCGGCGATCGAACCAGGGACCTTGTGCATGCTAGGCAGGCACCAGAACCACTGAGCTAAATCTCCAGCCCCAGTATATACTATTCATTTCAGGAACCTGAAAGCTTTGGGGAAAAGGAACTCTTGTACATTGATGATGGAAGTGTAAACTAGTACAGTCACTGTAGAAGCAGCTTGGAGAGTCCTCCAAACACCAAAACTAGAAAGTCTGTTGGACCTCGCTCTTCCCCCTATATGCTAAGAATGAAGCATATGATATGTGCATTCTTATGTTTATAGCAGTGCAATTCATAATACTGAAATCTTGGCAAAATAATCTGTCTGTAAATATATTTAGAAAATGTGGTACGTATATACAGTGGAGTATCTCTTTGCCATCTAAAGAAGATAAACTTATCTGAAGGAAATGCATGTACCTTGTGACAATAATGTTAAATAAACAGAGAAGTTTAACTATCACATTGTTCCTCTTATGTAAGAAACGTGAAGTACACATAAATAGCAAAATAAATGATAGGAAATAGGAAGATGAATGTATTGCATAAGTGAAGGGGACCAAGATGTGGAGGAAGAAGGAAGGGAAGGAAGAGAGGAGAAATAAGAGAATTAAGATATGTGTGTACATGGATTTCCTTTTGATGATGAATGTTATAATTATGTATTGCAAACATGTGCTAATTACATTTAAAAAAAAAAGAAAAACAAAACAAAAACATTTAAGATGTTAAGGTCAGACTGTGTCCCAGCTGCTTCCCACCTTGATGGGGCAGCCTGACCAAGGTCCCACAGATCAGGGACTCCTGCCAATCCTGCTCAGGACAGTGAAAGGTAGAGGACTTCCTGCATCTCAGAGTTAAAATCAAAGCACCCCCAAAAGGTAGGCCCGGGAGCTAGGCCTCCCTGCAATCAGAGGAGATGGCCTTGCTGGTGTTACCAGTTGAAGTTTCCCCAACATTCAGCAGCTGCTTCCTGTAGAAACCAGGCCTTGTCCTCTTGTCAGATCACCCACCCAGCAAGCCCTGCCAGAACTGAGCACAGGTCCAGCCTTCCCTTCAGTGCTCTATCGAGGAGAAAGAAGGTCCCTAAGTCAGCTGCCAGCTGCAGGCTTCACACTAGCACACTGGCTGGTGGTACACAGGGCTGAAGGGACCCAAGAGATGTGGTACACTTGGGATGTGCACAGAAGGCCCTGAACAAAACGAGGTCCTGTGAGTAGAGTGGGGAAGGGAACTCCAGGGAGCGTTCAGCCTGTCTGCTCCCAGGAGCAGTGGGAAGACCAACCCCACTGTGCGGGGAAGAGCTCGGCCAGACCCATGTGCAGCCCGGAGCTTGGCACATGAGGCCTGTGCAGCTCACTGCCCTCACTTCCCAGAGGGCACAGAGGCTGACACAGGACATGGCAGCACTGAGAGCATTTTCCATGGAATCATCTTTATTTACACTGTGAAACAACACTGCCAAGGAGCACCTCTCCCACCCAAGCAGGGTCCTCCTACCCACCCCACCCCTCCCATTATTTTCTGTACCCCAGAGCTGTGGATCAGAGCTCATGGAGGAGGGCCATCTGGCTCTTGGGGTGCAGGGTGCAGCAGAGTAAAATCTCGCCAAGACCCAGCTGAGGGACGAGCACCCCAAAGTCTGCCACCAACCTTACGGGGGGCAGTTCTTCCTCCTCCTCTGGGAGCCTAATTTGTTCCATCTCCCCTTCTTAGGCCAAGCAGGTTTAATGGTTCCCTGAGCCAAATCTTGCCCTCCAGAGACCTCGCAGGAAGGGTCTGGACGGGACACCTTCCCCACAGGACCTGAGCCTCCCATGAAGACACGCTTGTTGGATCTGACAGATGGAGGGAAGTCATGACTGAGGCTTCCTCTTTGCAGAAGTGAGGCCTGAGGTGCTGAGCCTTCAGGGCAGAGGAGGCCCATGTCAGGGCCCCGGATCTGGAGCCACTCCCGGGGCAGCAGCTTCCCAGGCGAGGCCAGGAGGAAGTCCAGGCTAGTGAGATCCCCATCATCCTCCTCAGAGCAGGATGCTGACCTATATAGACCCCTGGTGGGCAAAGCACCTCCGAGGCCCTGGGCACCTCTGGGTGACAGGTCCTGAGGAAGGGCACTTGCACCAGAAGCTCCCAGTGGGGCACGGCTGTGTCGCCTGCGCAGGACAGCAGGGACCTCAGGCCCTGGCAGCTCTTCGTCAGTGGCCCTGCGTCTCTTAAGGACCTGGGAAGCTTTTGGAGCGGGACAGGTCTCCTTGTCCACGCTTCCCTTGGGGTCACGAGCATCTTGCTGTGCACCTTGGCAGGCAGCAGGTAGGGCTTCGTCTTGGCTGCAGATCCTGTACACACCTCCCCTGGTCTGGGATTCCTGCAGGCGCTTCTCCACCAGCTGCAGGAGGAAATGGACACTTGCTGGGTCTGTGCCAGGCATGAGGAGGCTGGCAGAGTGGGTGCTGGGGCATCTGGACAGGAAGCAGGCCTGGGGGTTCTCCTGTCTTGGTGTCAGACACCAAGGCTGAGGCTCTGGACCACCCTGCTGGGCCTCCTTCCAGCCCTGCAGCCTCAGCCCCCCACCCTCCTCACTCCGGTCTCCTCCCTCCTTGTCCCCCTGAGCATCCCCCATCTGGGTGCAGCATCTCTCTAGAAGGCAGCAATTCCTGGCTGGGTTAGGGCTGGACAAAGTCAGGTGCACCTGTGTGCAGGTTCCCTTCCTCATCCTGATGATCTACCTGTGTCCTTCCCTCCCCTGCCTACCTTGTGTGCCCCTTTCATATTTGCCTGGTATTCTTCTGTCACAGGTCTCCCTCTCTCTCCATGCTCCCCTGTCCTACTTGGTGCTCCTCTCTCC
>PVIC010052382.1:0-12181 GCA_004025085.1 Thryonomys swinderianus | reverse complement strand
GGGTGTGGTGGCTCATGCCTGTAATCCCAGCACTCGGGAGGCAGAGGCAGGAGGATTGCTGAGTTCGAGGCTTGCCTGGGCTCCATAGTAAGCTCAGAACCAGCCTGAACTACAAAGCGAGACCCTGTCTTTAAAAAAAAAAAAAAAAAAGAATCATGAAGACCTATCCTTTTTGTGACTGGTTTACTTCACTCAATATAATGTCCTCAAGTTCATCCATGGTGTAGTATGAATCCGCATTTCCTTCCTTTTTAGTACTGAATTCCATTGTACCCATATACTAGGGTTTTTGGTTTTTGTTTTTTTTTTTTTTTTGAGACAGGGTCTCGCTTTGTAGTTCAGGCTGGCCCTCAGCTCACTGTGTAGCCCAGGCAAGCCTTGAACTCAACATTCTTCCTCTTGCCTGTGCTTCCCAAGAGCTGGGATTACAAGGGTGAGTCACCACGCCTGGTGTTGTTGTATGTGGTTACCAGGGATCAAATCAGGGACCTTGCCCTTGCTAGGCAGGTGCTGGAACCACTGAGCAAAATCCTGGACTCACACCACATTTTTTGTATCCATTCATTCTACTTTTTGACTATGATGCTATAATGTATTTGTGCTTACAAATGCCTCATCATTTCTTTTTTCTTTTCTTTTTTTCAGCATTTAGAAAGATTATTTGATTCTGGAAATTTTTCACATTTTAAAACCTAGGGTGATGAATAAAATAGTGGACACTTGGCTGCCATACCATTTTCCTAGTCTACATCTTGGATTATTTAACTTTTTTAAAAAATTGATTATATTGTACATTTTATATATACATCATGATCATACTCTATATTGAGAATTTGTATCAGTATATGACATGACTTAATTCTCATTTTTTCCCATTCCCTTGTCTACCCTACAACCCCCTGACCCCATATACGTAAGCTTTGCTTCCTTTTTTTAACCATCAGATTTTTTCTTTCCCTTCTTTACTTATTCTAAACCCTTTTGCCCTTTGAATATTTTCTATTTCCCATTATGTATCATACATTTTAGAACTCCTTTACATCTTTAGCTTTTCATACCAGAGAAAAAACTATGGTATGTATACATCTGTGACCTATTTATTTCACTTATAAGTATGTCCTCAAGGTACATCCATTTGAGTATAAGTGACTCAAATTTATCTTTATGCTTCATTTCTTTTGGTTATCTAGCAGAATTGCTAGATCAGATGATCATATGAACTGTACTACTTAAGTAATATAATACCTGCTTATAGAAAATACATAAAAAGGGTGGGGGATTTAACTTAGTGGTTCCAGTGCTTGCCTCAAAAGCACAAAGTCATGAGTTCAATCTCTGGTCCCAAAATAGAAGTGAAAATACATAATAATATGAACAAGGATTTTTTGGGGGAAGTGGGTGCTGGGCATTGAACTCAGAGCTTCATGCATGCTAACCATGCACTCTACTTCTGAGCCCTCCCTCCTAGGCTATGAACAAGTTTAAAATCATCCATTTATCTGCCAACTATAGAGAACAATTATCAGTATCTTGGTGTTTGTAGTTTTTTCTGAATTGGAATAATTACAGCCAAAACTATATTATATACCTTATTTTCACTTAGTAGTTAAAATATAAGCATTGCCCTGTTATTTGCAGAAAAAAGTCCTTTTATAATATATCAATAGCTATATGATATTCAATCAAATGGATATACTCAATTTATTATTTTCTTATTGCATATTTAAGTTCTTTCCAGTATTTGTACTGTTAAATAATTATATTCTTCACATACCCTTGTATATAGATTATTTGTGTTTGTAATTATTGTCCGGCATTGTGGTATGCGGTGTTGATTGTTGGTGGGCGTGTCTCCACGTCTAGCATTATATGTGGTTACTGGGGATCGAACTCAGGACCTTGCCCTTGCGAGGCAGGCGCCAGAACCACTGAGCTAACCCTCCGGCCCTGTAATTATTGTCTTAGAGAGGATCACATACCAAGTTCCTGAGTTATAGAGAGTGGGTATTTAAAGCTGTTACCTTATTGGTTTCTTTTTCTTTTATTTATTTTTATCCTTTATTGAGTTTATTGGTACATTTTAGGTATATATTATGATCACATTCAACATACAGAATTCGTACCTGTACCTGATATATCTTGAATCTTATTATTTAATTTTAGGAAGATTATGGCAGTTACAGATCAAAATGTTCTTTCTTTACATCTTTGCTAATTTTTAATTCTTAGCATGTTTAAACTTGTATATCTATGTTTCATACTGTCAAATATTTTTCAAATTTGTTAACCATTTCTAAAGGTAAAGTTTAATGCATAACTTTTGAGTATTAGTTTTCCAGCATAAATTAAACATGAAAGATGAGGATTTAGAAAAATGAAGTTTGGACATGTGTGCTTTTTTTACATTATCTAGCTTATTTGAACTTATTTTAGAATCTTAAATATTTTATTGTGATTCCATTGTGAGTGTTATATATCTTTATATAGAATGTTCTTATTAAGGCTGGACATTTTAATGGTACTACAAAAAATAATACATTAGCCGGGCGTGGTGGCTCACGCCTGTAATCCCAGCACTCGGGAGGCAGAGACAGGAGGATTGCTGAGTTCGAGGCTTGCCTGGGCTACATAGTGAGCTCAGAGCCAGCCTGAACTACAAAGCGAGACCCTGTCTCAAAAAAAAAAAAAATAATAATAATAATAATACATTATACTTGATTTTGCTACAGGTACAAACCCGTAGTGCTGATGAACCAATGACAACATTTGTTGTCTGTAACGAATGTGGAAATCGATGGAAGGTATGACCCCTTCTTGGATTCATATTATATACTCTTTTATCATAAAGTAATTTGGGGGCTTTTCATACATCTATCTAAATGTTTAAATTATACACATAGGCTCACACTGTCAAGTACTCTGGACATCCCTGGTTGACTATTTGTAATAAGATACGGTGTATTATACCCTGCTAGACATAGTTAACTTGATTTTACCAACTAATATGTATCTTTTGGTGTAGGAATGACAGGAAAGAATCTCAAATGCTTAGTTTGCATAATACATTGCCCTATAATCCATTACAGTATTTCCATTCTGCCAGTATACTAGGGATTAACCCCAGGGCATTAGCCCTGAGCTATATCCCCAGCCTTTTTAAAGGTGTGTGTGTGTGTGTCTCTGAGCTATATCCCCAGCCTTTTTTAAGGGGTTGTGGGGGGGTGTGTTTTGGTACTGGGGATCTAACTCAAGACCTTATGCTTTTTGAGACAGGCTCAGTGCCACTGAGTTAAATCCCCAGCTCCCCATTTTAATGTTTTAGACAGGGTCTCACTAAATTGCTGAGTTGCCCAGACTAGGCTCAAACTTGTAATCCTTTTGCCTCAATTTCTTGAGGTCCTGAGATTATAGGCCTGTATAGCAACCCTTGGCTTGTTTCTACTTACTTCTAGAAAATCTATACATTTGTTTGTTTCTTTGTTTTAGGTGGTTTTTTTTTTGGTTTCTTTTGAGACAGGGTCTTGCTTTTTAGTTCAGACTGGCCCTAAACTCACTATGTAGCCCATGGTAGCCTCAAACTCAGCAATCCTCCTGCCCCTGCCTCCTGAGTGCTGGGATTATAGGCGTGAGCCACCCATCGTGGTATGTGTTACTAGAGGATTTAACCTTGCACTTGCCAGGCAGACCCAGAAGCACTGGGCTAACTCCCTGGCCCTATACATGTTTATTACTTTTTAAATTGATTTTGATTCTGGAAAATTTGTTATTAAAATAATTCATTCTTGAGTCAGATTTATGAGCTACAAATAAAGCTTAACATTAGGAGAATTATATATCACTCCAAAGAACATTTTTATTAATATATAGCTAGGGGATATAAGGAGTGTGAAGACTCCCATAATAGGAATAAGTCTGATTCTGATCTCTTTTACCATCATTTACCAGCCACCAACCATCACTGAGCTGTAATCTTATATATTAGGTATAAATAATACATTACAAGCTGTAGTAAGGAGAAGAAATAATGTAAAGTTCCTGTCAATGTTTTTTTAAAAATGCTTGTGGGCTGGGGATTTAGCTCAGTGGTTGTCTGCCTTGCAAGCGTCAGGTCCTGAGTTCAATCCCTGGTACCACATAGTGCATTGCCAGGTTTGGTGGCTCATGCCTATAATCCCAGTATTCCCAAGGCAGAGGCAGGAGAATTGCTGTGAGTTTAAGGTCAGCCTGAGAAAGAAAAGGGGGAGGGAGGAAGGGAGGGAGGGAGGAAGGAAGGAAGGAAGAAAGAGAAAGAGAAAGAGAGAAAAGCTCATTATTTTTGTCAGTTTTTGTGACGTTTGTAAGTTTTTGTTTTTGTTTTTCAGTTTAGCAACTTAGCAAGACCTTGTCTTAAAATAAAAATATAGCTGGGCGTGGTGGCTCACGTCTGTAATCCCAGCACTCGGGAGGCAGAGACAGGAGGATTGCTGAGTTCGAGGCTTGCCTGGGCTGCATAGTGAGCTCAGAGCCAGCCTGAACCTCAAAGTGAGACCCTGTCTCGGAAAAATATATATATATATATATATAAACAGTGCTGGGGTGTAGTTTTAGTGTGGAAGCCCTGTGTTTTATCCCTTTTGAAATTTTTTTTTTTTTTTTTTTTTTTTTTTTTTTTTTTTTTTTTTTTGAGACAGGGTCTCACTTTGTAGTTCAGGCTGGCCCTGAGCTCACTATGCAGCCCAGGAAAGCCTTGAACTCAGCAATCCTCCTGTCTCTGCCTCCCGAGTGCTGGGATTACAGGCGTGAGCCACCACGCCCGGCCCCTGTGTTTTATCCCTAGTACGGGTTAGAGGTGGGTGGTTTAAGCCAGACAAATCTTTTCCGCAAATACAGTTTGGGATTTTTGTCCTAGATACTATTTAAGGGTTAAGTCCAATACCTATTTATTATATACAAAAATTTAGTTCAGTCACCTTTTACAGTAAATGAACTTGTCTAGCTAACACTCATATTTGTTTTGCATGGTGGATAACATTTATTATTATGAGTGTATTTAGGATAGTTTGTTTTTTGTTTTTGTTTTTGGAGACAGGGTCTCGCTTTGTAGTTCAGGCTGGCCCTGAGCTCACTATATAGCCCAGGCAAGCCTCGAACTCAGCAATCCTCCTGTCTCTGCCTCCCGAGTGCTGGGATTCAGGCGTGAGCCACCACGCCTGGCAGTGTGGTATGTGGTATTGATTGCTGGTGGGCGTGAGTCACCATGCCCAGCATTGTCTGTGGTTACCGGGATCGAACTCAGGATCTTGCGCTTGCGAGGCAGGCACCGGAACCACTGAGGTAAATCCCTAGCCCTATTTTTTTTTTTATTTTGAGACAGAGTCTCACTGAATTTCTCCATCTTGGACTCAAACTTGTAGTCTTGCCTCAGTCTCCCAGAGTGCTTGAGTTACAGGTGCATGCCACCATATGCAACTGCTGCTTGTTGGTTCCCTCACTTCCCTCCTCCCTCTTTTCCTATCCTTGTTTGTCTGTCTCTCTTTCTATTTCTTTCTATCTCTCTCTGTCTTGGGTATTGAGATCCACAGCCTAGTGCATGCTACGCAAAGGCTCTACCACTGAGCTATATCCCCAACTCTTTTTAAATTTTATTTTGAGAGAGTCTCACTGTTTTGCCCAGACAATTTGTGATCTTTGTGCCTCTACCTCCCAGACAGCTGAGTTTACAGGAGTGTGCCACTATGCCTGTTCCTGCTAAGCTGGGCAAATATTTAAGAGCAGTGATAATCATGTATGGAAAAAATACAGTATCTTCTCAAACATGCTTTTTAAAAAATAAGGCATATGCTATATTAACGTGTATATATATATATATATGCATATATGTATTATGTATTTCTTTAAGGGTCTCATGAAAATGTTTGTTTCTTTCTTGACAGTTCTGTTGAGTTGGAAGAATTGAACTTGGACCATTAAGAAGATGGATTTTGTAATTAGCTTTAAAACTAGGCCAAGCAGCTAGTTTTCCTGCAAGTCAGATTTTTAAAATGACGTACATCCCACAAATTAAATTTCATTTTTTGATCTAACATCCCTTCCTCAAATGCCTTCTGTAGTTTCAGATTTGAAGGGAAACCATACAATAATAATTGTATAATATCTGTTTCCATACTTTTCTTTTTTCATTTTTATAAGTAAGTTGATACTAATCTGTTATCAATTAAATTTTTGGCAGTTAATTTTTTTTTTCTTCTTGAAGTGTTCTTAACTTTTTACAGTCTGAAGCATACAGAGTAGAAATTGTTCTTTGTTAATACATAAATAGAAATTATTTTTTTCATATTGCCATATACGTACAAATATTTGAGGAAGAAAAAAGGTAATATAATTTTAGATTTACCAAATATGGTATGTATTCAAGTAATACTTGTCCAGCTAATCTAAATTGTACATATTTGAAATAGTATCTGAATTTGATTTTATTATTATGTTCACAAACCTGCAATAATTAGACATTATTTTGCATCTGTAACCCATGCCCATTATTTCTTGTATATGTATATTATTTGTTCTTAATAGATTTTACTTTTGGAAAATGGCTTTGTTTAACTCAGTTTGGTTTCATTGTTTATTTACCTGTTTGTAGTGTATTTTATTTTTGCAGAAGAACTCTATTAATAACGTAGTGGGCTTTCATAAATCATTTCACCCACAAAAAATAAAAGCTGATGATTTTTTTCCCTCATAGGAAAACATCGTAGGAAGAGATTGTTAGCATATTGGTATAGTGTCATTATGTAAACAGTTCATGACCTGATTTTGATTTGAAATCTATACTGACCAAGAATTAAGCATAAAAATTGTATAAATTGTTAAAGCTATGGTCTTTTCATATGGAGATTGGTAGAAGATGTTTTTGTTCTGAGTCTTACTTGTTGGCGTTTTCTGTTACATGGTAAGATTGTGAACCAACTGGAAATGTGGGCTATAGCAAGTAGTCTTAGAGTACAGACCTTACAGTTAAGTTTTACTTTTTGTTTAGGTATATACAATTCTGTTAGCAGTAAGAAAAAAATGATTTTCACATAGGTTCCTGGGTATAGTTGCTGTAGCATATTTTAAAGGCCACTAGTATAAAGTCTACAATTTATCCTGCTGGATCTGCAGAAAGACCTCTGTACATGCTTTGCACTCTCCTTTGTTCCCCTCCTCCTATTTCTTATCTGAAAAATCATTTTGTTGTAATACAGAAAATAACATTTAAATGTCCATGGTAAGGATTGGGTCAGGTACCAATCCACTTTTGCTTTGTTAGTTTGTAGTTCAACCATTTGCTTTATCACTTTAAAAGTAAAGTGCATTTTTGAGAGAATGGGTTTAAGAATAATAAAGTTAAAATAGTCCCAACTTTTAAATTAAGTGATTCATTTTAAAATTTGTAATTCAATAAAGTTTTTTTGTTGTTAACTGTGTCACATTTTGTCATTTTATTTATACATTAAATCTTGTTTTACCTCTTTAGAATTTCCCATTTTCTTTCCCCCAACTAAGTACTAAGGTATTTTAAATTACAGTTTTACTTAAGTGAAGCTTGGTCCCATTTAAGTAAACTCAAGCATTGAGCGTGTGTTCTTTTCCTGGATCTTATTGATGGAATGTGGTTCTGAGTAGACAGATTCGTAATTCCCTTAGGTACTCTTTTTTTTTTTTTTGTAATTCAGGCTGGCCCTGAGCTCTCTGTGTAGCCCAGGCAAGCCTCAAACTCAGCAATCCTCCTTCCTCTGCCTCCCAAGTGCTGGGATTACAAGCATGAGCCACCACGCCTGGCTCCCTTAGGTACTTTTAACATGTGAGTCTTACTACTGAAAAATACTGGCCTATCAAAAAGTAACTAGATGTTGGGCCAGAGATTTAACTCAGTGGTTCCAATGTCTGCCTAGCAAGTGCAAGGTTCTGAGTTCAGTCCCTGGTAACCACATACCACAATACCGGGCATGGTGACTCCCACCCACCAGCAATCAGTACCATACACCACAATTCCAGATTTGATGGCTCATGCCTCTAATCCCAGCACTCGGGAGGCAGAGGCAGGAGGATTGCTGAGTTCAAAGGCTTGCCCGGGCTACATAGTGAGCTCAGGGCCAGCCTGAATTACAAAGTGAGACCCTGTCTTAAAACAAAAAAAAGGGTAACTAGATATTAAGTATTATCACAAGTAATATTTATATAACATTTTCAGGAGAAAGTAAGTGTTAAAGGAATTAAGTTAGGTATTGTGTTAATGAAGAACCATCCTAGAAAGCCAGAAAATGACAGTCTTGGTTTTCTTACTCACTTGAATTCTGATGAACAGTGAATTAATAAATTTTTCTAAGCTATAGTAACAGTTCTGAAATCTATAAATCTCTTACAAATGGAAAATATTTAAAGTATTAATGAGAGTAAAAGTATAGCAAGCTACGCTTTTGAATGTAGTTTTGAGCATACCTATACTATTTCAGTTTTAAGAATTTGTAGTTTTGGGGTTTTTTTTTTTGCTTTTGAGACAGGGTCTCGCTTTGTAGTTCAGGCTGGCCCTGAGCTCACTATGGTGCCCAGGCAAGCCGCCGCGAACTTAGCAATCCTCCTGTCTCTGCCTCCCAAGTGCTAGGATTACAGGCGTGAACCACCACGCCTGGCACTGTGGTATGCGGTATTGATTGTTGGTGGGCGTGTCTCCACGCCCAGCATTATATGTGGTCACCGGGGATCGAACTCAGGTCCTTGCGCTTGCGAGGCAGGCACCAGAACCACTGAGCTAACCCTCCGGCCCCAAGAATTTGTAGTTTTTTAAACAGATTACTAAATATCCGATTAGCAACATTTATCTACAGTGTTACCATGTGGGTTTATTCAGAAATTTCTGAAACATTGCCAGGAGTGCAGAAAGAACTTGTTTTGTTGCATGGTTTTGCTATTAGATAGGGTCTCACTATGTATTCGAGGCTGTTCTTGAACTCTTGGTGATTCTTCCTCAGCTTTCAAAATGCTAGGATTATCAGCATGCATCACCACTCCCAGCCAGAAATTTTATTCTTTTATTCTGAATTTTGACCCCTTAACAGACAATATGGTTTTCACATATTATTTTCTATTTCATAACCTGTCTTTTCACTCTTGATTGTGTCCTTTGATGAATAAAAATTTGTAGTTTTGTCTGTTTTTTTTTTCCTTTGAGACAGGGTCTCTCTTTGTAGGTCAGGCTGGCTCTGAGCTCACTATGTAGCCCAGGCAAGCCTCGAACTCAGCAATCCTCCTGTCTCTGCCTCCCGAGTGCTGGGATTACAGGCATGAGCCACCACGCCCAGCAGTTTTGTCTGTTTTTTGTCTATGTTTTCTGTTTTGTATCCAAGAAATTGCCGTGTACAGTGTTATGAAGGCTTTTGATGTTTTTAAAATGCCAAGAGGACACTCCAGATTCAGGTTCCTTAAATTATTTATGATGAAGCAACAGTTTTGCCTGTTAGGCCATCATTACTGCTAGATGTCTGCTAGGCTAAGTTCATGTTCCCCAAGATCGAAGAATGAATTCTAGGAAGAACAGCTGTTAGGAGTACGAAGAATTTATTGGAAAAAAGATAGCTTCTATCTAAGACCAGGGTCCCCAAATAGGTGGCCCTATGCTTTTGATTTTTTTTTTTTTTTTTTTTGAGACAGGGTCTCGCTTTGTAGTTCAGGCTGGCTCTGAGCTCACTATGTAGCCCAGGCAAGCCTCGAACTCAGCAATCCTCCTGCCTCTGCCTCCCAAGTGCTGGGATTACAGGCGTGAGCCACCACGCCCGGCACTGTGGTATATGGTATTGATGGCTGGTGGGCATGAGTCTCCACGCCCAGCATTGTATGTGGTTTCCGGGGAATCGAACTCAGGGCCTTGCATTTGCGAGGCAGGCACCGGAACCGCTGAGCTAATCGTCCAGCCCAATGCTTTTGAATTTTTATAACTACCCAGTTACTGTTATTATAGGTCAAAGTTTTGGGGAATTTCTGACATTGCTAGGAGAGTACAGGAATTATGTTGAAGAACCTTAAAGTGAGCAAATGATGAAGTCAAAAGCAGTGGGCAAGTGCATTAGAAAAATCTTGACTGTTGACTGTAGATAATCAACAACTAGAACTGGTTGGTTATAAAGAGGCACTCAGTACATTTTTGTGAAAATTTTGTTCACTGCTGTTAATGGTTTGTGTCTAGATGTTGCCCCCAAAGCCTCATGTAGTTGTAGATAGGGCTTTTCAGAGGTGGCTGGATCTAGAGTGTGTGATGCTGGGATTGATTCATGGTCCAATGCTAGGTAGGATTAAAGGCCTAGGTTTAAGGGTTAGTGCTACCTGCTCTAAGCTGAGTGGACTGGACAAGGGACAGAAAATGGCTTGTGGTCACTTGCGCCCTTTTGCAGCATTCTGCCTGCTGCGAACTGTTTCTCCCCTACAATTTCCCTGTGCCATGCCACCCTCCCTTGGAGCTAGCCAACCATGCACTGCAACCTGCACAAATAGCCAAGTAAACCAATCCTCCTTTAATTTCCCAATACCTGTTGGGAAAATAACCATGAATAAAAGACACACAGACAGTATTCATTTGCAATGGGAAATGGGAAAAAATCTAGTGCATAGACTTCCCTGAACTCCAAGGTAGGCCTGCTTTTATTATTCACCATGGAGCACAGAGCAGAGGGTAGAATTCGCTCCCCAAATCAGCAGCTGTAGTAAGAATAGCTAGGGACAAGTTTAGCATGTCAAAGGGAGAAGTTAAGTCCGTGGGGATCCCAGCAGGAGTAATCTTGTTTTGTGATGTTTATGGCTTTCCCAGGAAGCCAGGAAGTCATACTTCTGTGTTCCTGTTTCCAAGGCAAATTAACACCAATATTGGGCCTTTAGGGCCTGTAATCCAGTTTTTCACCAATATGCCATATTGTGGCTAGTCCCCTACAGTTCTTCCCTTTTGTTTTTGAAATTGTAGGAGCTGAGACATCGTGACTACTTTGACTTGTGGCTGAATGGCTAGGCATTTTGGGGTTTTATTACCATGTGGCAGACTAGGAAAGAAGCATAAGACACACACACACCAATTAGTGTGTGTCTACTACAAAGTCTAAAATGGGTCTTGAGATAATTCTTCTGATTAAGTTGGGCAAATAGGTCAGCAAATTTTTCCCAAACCTGAATTTGCTCATCAAAATTTTGAGTCTGTTGAGACAGATAATACCTCTTTCGCAGTGCCTCTCGATCAGTGGTTACATTATTATTTACAGCACCCTGTTTATCCATATGTTTCCAAGGGTGGGTAGGTTGTTTATATATGAGAGGAGTTACACATTACCCAGTAATACTAAAGTGACACTGGGGCTTTGTTGTAACTGCAGACTTTTTATTTGATTGCCCATCAACATGGCCAGTGGTCTCTAGGACACTATTTTGTGATTGTAATTTTGCATTTGTAGATGTTGTATATTCCAGGCTTCATATGTAGTTTTGGCCTAATTATCTACAAAATTAACCACCTGTGTAGAATGAACAAGAGTTACAGAGGAATCAGCAACACTTGAAACTAGCAGTGCCAAAGAGTTCTGGCATTAACCAATCCTAGCATCCTTTTTGTCTTGTATACAGATGGCTAATCAGAGATGGCAGCAAATGAACAGCAGGGGCATCAGCCCATGGTTCTGGCAGATTTAGGGGAACCCAACTCCAGGCATTTCCTTTAGAGCCAGTAGGGTTTTGTTTACCTGTGCTCCATTAACAATGGCTTAGCAAATGTTCCTGCTGATGAAAGAGGTGAAATTCTGCTTGATAGTTCTAAGGAAACATGGGTTAGAGCCGAGGATTTAGCTCAATGGTTCCAGCATCTGCCTGGCAAGTTCAAATTTCCGAGTTCGATCCCAGGAACTGCACACCACAGTGCTGGGCATGGTGGGCTCATGCCTGTAATCCCAGCACTCGGGAGGCAGAGGCAGGAAGATTGCTGTGAGTTCAAGTCTTGCCTGGGCTACATAGAGAGTTCAGGACCAGCCTGAACTACAAACCAAGATCCTGTCTCAAGAAACAAAAAAGAAAACGTAAGGGTTATATGGGTGTACAAAGAACCTGGCTTTGGTTTTTCCAATGTGAGTCTAGAAGTATTTGTAGTGACTAATATACATCCTTTCCATTGCTGGCCAAGATAATAGTGCCA
>PVIC010052381.1:0-12193 GCA_004025085.1 Thryonomys swinderianus | reverse complement strand
AAAAAAAAAAGACTAAACAGGGCTAGGGTGTGGCTCAGTGCTAGAACTGCCAGCACGTAGGACGTCCTGGGCCTGAGCCCCAGTACTACAGAAAATAAAATAAAAAAGGGCTGGGGATGCACCTCAGTGGTAGGATGCTTTGCCTAGCATGTGTGAGGCAGGTTGGGGGTGGGGGCACTGCCAAATCCTTTTCTTGGGGACTCTAGGAGGCACAAAGATGACAAGGAAGAAGTCCCCTCAGTGGTTCAGATGAGGAGTTCTGGGAAGCCCCCAGAGCTGCAGGGTCATTGGAGATGAGCGTCTGGTCGGTGCCCAGGTCCAGGGTGAGAGCAGCTGTGAGCCGTAGCCTCAGAGTTAAATGACACCAGTGGTGGGAGTACTGTGTGAAGTCACAGGAATGGCTGCAATCGAGAAAGAGTAGCGAGTCAAGGGGGTGGGGCAGGGAGCCCGGGAAGCAGGTGGCCCACTGTTAGGAACTGTGATTGGCTTCTGGCTTCTTGCCCCCAAACTCTGCGAGGGACAAGGGGTGAGGGGCTGACACTCCAGCTCTATTGATGAAGATGGGCAAGTGACACCAGTCACAACCTCTGGCACTGACTCTGGGTTCCTCTTGCCCACAGGTGACAAGTACTGGGTGTTTAAGGAGGTGACAGTAGAACCTGGGTACCCTCACAGCCTCGGGGAGCTGGGCAGCTGCCTGCCCCGTGAAGGCATCGACACAGCTCTGCGCTGGGAGCCTGTGGGCAAGACCTACTTTTTCAAAGGCGAGCGGTACTGGCGCTACAGCGAGGAGCGGCGGGCTACAGACCCTGGCTATCCCAAGCCCATCACTGTGTGGAAGGGCATCCCACAGGCTCCCCAAGGGGCCTTCATCAGCAAGGAAGGGTGTACGTAAGGGCTGGGCCATGGGGGCTGGTTTTATGTGGTTCTCCTCGGGGCCCTGGACATGTTCTCAGATGTCCAAATTGGTGAAACACCAGCTCATAGCAGAAAACTGCCCCTTGTGACATGTTCACACAGTGCATTAACTTGCTTACCAGCTACCAGGTCACAAGTTTTACCTCCAGGAATGATTCACATTTGAGTGGTTTTCCTGCTCTGACTTCATTTCTTCTGATAACATTTCTCACTGGTCTTTAGTTAGGACTTTGTCAGGTGGTCAAGTCTGAAAAACAGTGAAGGACAGGGATGGCACAGAGGCACTTTTTACAGAGCGTTTGAGGGCAGGAAGCTGGAGAGAGAAGATTTTAATCTGTAAAACATTTCCTAACCTTTTCCTGAGGTCCAGCCTGGGGCTGCCAGGTCATCACTGTGGCTGCCATCAGACACTCAGCCCGTCTGCCCACCAGATCAGGAGATTCTCAAGAGGAGGAGCTCGGTCTTGCTAGGCACAGAGCAGGTGCCCATGACCATCTGTGGATCTGGTCAAAGCAAAGATTGTTGAGTCAGGCTGGCTGATCCACAGACCACCTGCTCCATGTTCTATGAATTTAGACAAATCAATTGTTTTCTCAATCTCCCTAGCTATAAAATGGGGACAACAATGGAACCTTAGTAGAATGGCTTTGTGAGAATTAAATAATTTATCCAGAGCCCACAATCCCTTCTATATGATCTACAATATGAAAGTATTAGCTGCTACTGTTATTGGTATATTTCAATAGGATAGAAAATTTGTTTATTCAGTCAATTGGCTTGTGTAGGAAAGACTGGGAATACAGCAGTAAACAAGACTTGCGTAGTTCTCAGTCCTGTGGCAGAAAACAAACAAGGTGGCAACAAGAGCTAGCAGGGAAATAAATGCTGTGCGAAAGCAACTAGGCAGAAGACACCATATTAGAGACCAGGGTGAAGATGGGGTCTCTGAGGAGGCATTACCATTTGGCTGTCTTGTGTACCAGACACTTTACGCCTCTGGCTCCCTTTCTGGAGCACCCCCCAGAGACAGGTGACATCAAAGATCTTGACCAATTAAAGTCCCAGCCAGGGTGGGGAGCTAGCCAATGATAAGAGTCAGAGTGAATTGCTTTGCTGTGTGTGCACTGGCGGGCCGCTAGGGCTGTTGCTGGGAACCTAGGGAGTGAGTAGCAGAGCTTCTCAACCATCCCACCCCCTTCCTCTCTCTCCACCATTCCCTGAGAAGGGGCCAAAGGCCCTACATCTATGTTGTGAAGTGATATGTGCCAAGCCAAATAATTTTTAGGGAGCAGTATCTGCTCTCAACAGGAGAAATCTTGCCCTCTGCATTTCTTGGTCCAGGCAGAAGCTGGACTGAGGTCCTAAATCATGGAAACAGTGCTGTCCAAGCCTTAAGATGTGGGCTTGATCTGACTCTCACGGGCAGCCTGTGGCACAGTGTGACAGAGCCACATTTGCACTGAGAACGGTCCTTGTGGGCTATGAACCATGTCCCAGTTCTAAAACCCAGCACTGCTAAGATGATAGGTGAGCAGCTCCAGGACTTCAGAGTCCCTTTCTGCAGCTGTGTTTATTCTGCAGTATGGCCAAGCACCACATTACCCACCTCCACAGCTCCCACGGCTGCTCCCTGCACCTAACACCCTTCCTTCCCTCTTGCACACTGCCGCAGCACCCTGTGCCTGCCACTGGCCCAGGGCAGGTGCTGGGAAGCGTCTGTGAGTGGTGATGTCAGGCTTATTTTTGCAGATTACACTTACTTCTACAAGGGCCGGGACTACTGGAAGTTTGACAACCAGAAACTGAGCGTGGAGCCAGGGTACCCACGCAATATCCTTAGAGACTGGATGGGCTGCAACCAGAAGGAGGTGGAGCGGCGCAAGGAGCGGCGGCTGCCCCAGGACGATGTGGACATCATGGTGACCATCAATGACGTGCCAGGCTCTGTGAATGCTGTGGCCGTGGTCATCCCCTGCATCCTGTCCCTCTGTATCCTGGTGCTGGTCTATACCATCTTCCAGTTCAAGAACAAAGCAGGCCCTCAGCCTGTCACCTACTATAAGCGGCCAGTCCAGGAGTGGGTATGAGCAGCCCAGAGCCCTCTCCATCCACTCAGTCTGGCTAGCCAGGCCCTTCCTCATCAGGGTCTAAGGGGCAGCTCTGGCCACTGCCCACTGGGGCCAGCAGGGCCCTAGGCCAGGATCATACAGCTGAAGTGGTGAGTGTGTTGGCCTAGGATGAGGGCAGGGAGCAGAGGGGGCTGTGCCCCAGGAGGGAATCTGGCACCCAGGTGCCAGACTTCTATCCTGGGTGAAATACTCTACACAAGAGAATAGACTAGGCCATGCCAGGAGGCAGAGACTGTGCCAGGAGTCCCTGTGGTCACTCAATCCTGTAGTGTCTATGAGGCGCCACAGCTCCAGTCCTGGCTAGGACCCAGCACCCTCTGTGGGAAGCCAGCACTAGCTTTCATCCCCTTCTGGGAGATGCCGCCAGTCCCAGTTCCCTTCTGCCAACACCTGCTGGTCAGATGTCCCCCTACCCACCCTACTCCTCCTGTCCTCTAAGGCTACAGGACCCATGCTGCCAACAGTGGATAACAAGCCTGGGGTCTCCCTGCTGGCAAACGGCAGAACCTTCAGGAAACCTGCTGTGCTTGTCAGGTCTCCTCTGAGACCCAGGACCTAGTCACATGCTGCAGGCAGGGCCGTGGCCCAGGTGGGTCTGACAAAGACCCAGCTGTCATGTCGTGGATCTTTTGATGTCCTGTCACTACTGTTTAAAAGTCCCATTTTGCAAAGGCTGCTTGAGGCATTAGGTGACTGTCTTGGTGATGAGGCCAGTGTGGTGGCCCTCCCCCAGGTGATAAAGACCAAGGTGCTCGCTCCTAAGGCCACGCCAGCCATCCAACACTAGCTGGGGCCTGGCTTGTAAGGCTTAAGAGCTGGGGCAAGAGCTGACTCTGTATCTGGAGGCCAATCCAAGTTTGTGACTGTCCTCCACTGCCTCCCATTAACCTGTCCCCAGCCCTGCTCTAGCCTATTGTGGACTAGTCAGGCAAAGCGGAGATGGATCCAGGGCCACCACTGTCATGGCCTAGGAGTAAAGGGCCCAGGGCAGCCTTCTTAAGTACTCAGCACCCACACTCCCAGCTACCCTGAGGCATCTGTCTCAGCCCGGAAGCAAAGTTTTGCCATGAGCTTAGCCCTGGCAACACACTAGGCCCCTTTCTACACTGCTCTTAGGAAAAGGGCACCTCCAACAGGTAGCTGCCCTACTCCTAGGGGCCTCCCTTTTGTACTTTCTTGGGTCCACTGTTCACTTGTAGCAGGAGTTCCTAGGGACAGCTTGCCTCACTCCAGCTCAGCAGACAGAACTTACTGTCACTGAGGAGCCCTAGGCAAGATCAAGGGTGCAGTGACATCCATCGGCTTTCCGCCAAAGCCAAAAAGGTGATGTCAGGCCGTCTTCCGGGTGCCGGTAGGGCCTCAGAGCCCACTCCCACCCTGAGCCCACACGGGCCTCTCCAAGCCAGTGGCCTCTGGGCGCTGGGCCGGCCTCCCCTGTAGCAAGACAGGGACTCCTGCTACCCTGTGAACTGTCCTGAGTTGAATCTATGGTGCCAGAGGCACCTGTGTGGGTCCACTTTGTCCCCGTCATCATCTTGTTTTTTTTCCTTTTGGCCAAGGGCAGGCTCCCTGGGGCAGGCAGGGAACAACTGCAGAGATATTAGTGATTCATAGGTTTATACAGTGTTTTATACTTTGCGAAGCACTTTATTAGCTCACACCTGTCCAACTCACATGAAATTCCTGTGGGCCCTGGGATGCTGAGGGTGACTCTCATCATGCCCTCATGTGAACCACGGAGAGGTTCTGTTACTTTCCAGGGCCATCCAGAGGGCTGGCTGGGTCTTGCATCTCCATCTGTGGACCCCTCTGAGGTCTGAGATAAGCGTATCCTCTATCCATCTCTTCCTGTCTTCCCTCCCATTTCCTTTCTGCCCTTCTCCACTCCTCAGGTTGGTGCTCTGACTTCCTGAAAGCTCTAGCGCCCCGCCCCACCCCCTGGTCTCCCAGGCTTCTGGTACTACTACAAAGCCGGCTGAGGAAGAGCAGGAGATGGAGGCAGGCGGCTCAAACTGCAGATGGGAGGCATATGGAGCCAGGCCCAGAGAGGACGCAGCCTGGAGGCTTCCAAACGTGTTCTCCTGCCTCTGGTCATCTGTTTGTTCATCACCCCAGGACAGGACAGTCAGACAGAGAGGCAAAGCACTGGAGGCCCAAGAGCCCTGCTTTCCCTCAGCCTGGGGGACATCACAGCATTTCAGTGTCGGTCACATTTTAAACTGATCAGCCTTTGTATAATGTTTTTTAAATCATTTCTAAATAAAACAGAAAGAAAGAGTGTGTTATTTCTCTGGCGGGGGGGGGGGGGACCAAAAATTATCAGGTTCTAAGAGTGGCCTTACAAAGTTTCAAGGTACTCTGGAGTGTTTCAGAGCTGCCCCAAACATCATCTGGTAGTTTAACAATCAGAGGTCCTCTCGAAAATGATGCGAAGCAACTCCCTTAAGAGTATGGGTCCTTCTTTTTTTTTTTTTTTTGCTTTTTGAGACAGGGTCTCGCGTTGTAGTTCAGGCTGGCCCTGAGCTCACTATGGTGCCCAGGCAAGCCGCCGCGAACTCAGCAATCCTCCTGTCTCTGCCTCCCAAGTGCTGGGATTACAGGTGTGAGCCACCATGTCCGGCATTGAGTATGGGTCCTTCTTGTTGGTCAGCTGGCTACTCTACTGCTGGTGTCCCTTCCGTACGCACCGTACAGCTTCAAATATCACTGGTTCAATGAAGGGTTTGAAATGCAAAAAGAAAAAAGCCTCACTGGCAGACTTTTCTGGGCTAAATCCCCGGCCCTCGTGCCATCACTGGGACACAGGAAGGGGCTCAGTTCTAGCAATGTGGGCCAGACAAACCGGGGCACAGTAGCCACAGGATCTTATGAGAAGGGCTGGCCTGGTTCCGGTTCCGGGAAGGCTGACCCCAAGACAGACAGCTGAAGAGGGACGGGGGTAAACATGAAGGTCAGAGCTGGCTTCGGCGAACATGTTCGGGATGGGAGGACCAGTACCCCTGAGGAACCCCTTCTAGAACTCCAGGTTCCAGCCAACCTCTTCGGGTTCTCCGCTTGGCTGCGGGAAATCGGCGAGACAAAGGGACACGGAGAGAGGAGAAGGGGAACGCCGGGCCAAAGCTGCAAAGACGGGTTTCGGCTTGGCATCCTCCCGGGCGGAGTCAGTACCAGGAGGTGCAAGAGATGAGAAAGCGCACGTCGTCCAGCGGGCCCCAAGGCCCGGGCTCGGGCTGGGGCTGGGGCCGCTCCGGAGGCGGTGGCGCCGCGGCCTCTGGCTGAGTTGGCTCGGGGGCGCCCGGACCGCCGCTCAACTGAGCGCCCATGGTCTACGGGACAAGAAGTCCGTCAGGGACCAGGGTCGGCCACCAGCACCTCCCACCCCGGACCCAACCGCACCCTCACCTCAAGCAGACGTGCCAGTCAGCCGGATTCCACTACCCATCAGGCCTGGAGCCGCCTCGTGACGTCATGACGCTCAGACCACGCCCGACTTCCTACCGGAAGGCAACGCGAACCCACCGGGGCTTGGCTCCGCCCCACCCAGCCGGCATAGGTCTGCACAGGATCCTACTGTCTTAGGCTTCCCACCCACCTGAGTGCCAAAGTAAGGACAGCTACCTCCATCCACCTTAGGTCAAAAAAGACAACAATGCCCCGCGTGGGATGTAAGAGATGGAACACGTCTCTTCTTAATGACGATCAGAGAAGACCAAGGCAAGTTGCAAACGAAATGTGGGAACACAAACCTCATTACTTCTTCCACTTCCCTAGAATGAATGAAGCCTCCAGAAATTTTTTTTTTTTGAGAGAGGGTCTCGCTTTGTAGTTCAGGCTGGCCCTGAGCTCACTATGGAGCCCAGGCAAGCCGCCGCGAACTCAGCAGTCCTCTTGTCCCGAGTGCTGGGATTACAGGCGTGAGCCACCACGCCCGGCATTGCAGTATGCAGTGTTGATTGTTGGTGGGCGTGAGTCTCCACGCCCAGCATTATATGTGGTTACCGGGGATCGAACTCAGGACCTTGGGCTTGCGAGGCAGGCGCCAGAACCACTGAGCTAACCCTCCGGCCCTCCAGAAATTTTTGTAATTTTTTTTGTTTTGGTTTTGGTACCAGGAATCAAACTTGTGACCTTGTGCTTGCCAGGCAGGCACTGGAACCACCGAGCTAAATCCCCAGTATCGAAAACCTCGTTGATAATGAAAGATAAGGGTGCACTGTGTATGTCTCTGCCCTTCAGCCTGCCCAGAATGCTTAATATGAGGAGACTGTGTTGCACAGGCCCACAGACAGCACGCTCAGAATGGCCACCGGCAGGTGCCTTTTAATGGGGTCCAAAACAGCAGAATCCTCGTCCAGGAGCCAGAGCACTGACAGCCAGAACGACACGGAGGGTTTCCGCAGAAACGAGATTCAGAAGATGGCACCGGTGCAGGGCTGGGCACCCAGCTACTCAGTTCACTGATCCCTCTGCCACACCTTCCCAGCAGCAGCAAGTCCAGACTAGGTGAGGCATCGGGGAAGGAGCCAAAGTCCAGAGGCAGCAGCCCAGGAGCCGCACGGAGGGTGAGTCAGGTGAGGCTGTGGGAGAAGGAGGAGCACCATCAGGAGCTGCTTCACAGGGCACCTCACCCCTTTGTTCTGCTGAGCCCCAGAGCCACACTCAGAGTCCCGCCAGGGCCCATCTGCATTCTGGGTTTGACTGCACCCCATGTTACACAATCTGGTTTGGAGTTCTCAGTGTTTAAAGGATAAGATTCTTTTCTTACTCAGGATGGACCCATTTAATTACTGACCATAAACCAGAACCTAAAAATGTCAGAGAAGGGAGCTCACTCAAAGGATCTGATGCGCTCAGACCACAAGTCGCCCAGACACAGGGCTGGACCAGAACTCCTTTTCTGGAATTCCCCTTTATTGGTGCTACCTAAACATGAAGACTGGAAATAGATCTGCACTATAAGGATTAACTGAAGAACAGTCCTACTAGAGATAAACAAGATTCAGGACTATAAAACTAGAATACAGTGGACCAGAGATTTAGCTCAATGGTTCCAGCGCCTGCCTAGTAAGCTCAAGGTCCCTGGTTCCATCCCCAGTAACCACACACAACAATACTGGGCATGGTGACTCATGCCCACCAGCAATCAGTACCACATACCACAGTGTGGGTGTGGTGGCTCATGCCTATAATCCCAGCACTCTGGAGGCAGAGGCAGGAGGGTTGCTGAGTTCGAGGGCTTGCCTGGGCTACATAGTGAGCCCAGGGCCAGTCTGAACTACAAAGAGAAACCCTGCCTAAAAAAAAGAATATTAAAAAAAATTTAAAAACCTGGAATACATACATTTTCATCACATAGCTAACATCTTCATTCAGAGGTCTCTTAGATATCTCAAGCAAAATGTATCTACAAACCAAAGATGCTAGTGAGTGTGCTCACTTCCTTTCAAATAATCATTTCTGTGTATTATCTGACTACCCAAGGCAGAAGTACCAAAAAAAGGCTAATCAGTGCCTGGGAATGCAGCAATTCTGCCCAACTTCACAGTGACAGTTTCTAAAGTTTTACCATTAAATGCAACATTCACTGGTGGGATTTTTTTTTGGTAATATCAACAATTACATCACTGAAATATCTTTTTTGTTCTTAGGTCACTAAGAGATTCATTGTTGGGGCCGGACATTCAGCTCAGTGGTTCCAGCACCTGCCTCACAAGCGCAAGGTCCTCAGTTCGATCCCCAGTAACCACATACAATGCTGGGCGTGGTGACTCACACCCACCAGCAATCGATACCACATACCACAGTGCCCTAATCCCGGCACTCGGGAGGCAGAGACAGGTGGATTGCTGAGTTCAAGGCTTGCCTGGGCTCCACAGTGAGCTCAGGGCCAGAATGAACTACAAAGCGAGACCTGGTCTCAAAAAAAAAAAAAAGATTCATTGTTGTTTAATCAAATAATGAACTTTGTAAATACTGTCCTCTTTACAGTCCTCCAATAGGACAGGAAATACATTTTAGTCATCAATGTATCATTACCTGGCAGGTAAAGTTACTGAAAAACACTTTCCAGGCCAGAATAGCACACTAAGAGAGGAGGCCATCCCTCCATGTAGAATTGGAAAACTACGAGTTAACTGTGTTTTTAGCAACTACAGGTTAACTATGTAACTATGTTCTTTGTAAATGTGCCTGAGTAGCAATGACAACTTCTATAATCTGTCTCCAAGGGAACATAAGGGACTTAAACTGGGCAGAACTCTTTGCTGCTGCCCCTTCCTTTGCTTTCCGTAAACCCTGTGTCCTATATTCCCAGGGAAACTCCAAAGGAATTAAGCCTCAAAATGTAAAAACAGATATATATATAAGGAAGCACACACTTCTATCAGGACTTTTTATTTTTTTTTTTGACTTTTGGGACAGGCACTCATTTTGTAATTCAGCTGACCTGAACTCACTATGTAACCCAGACTAGCCTCAAACTTGCAGCAATCCTCCTGTCTCTGCCTCCTGAGTGCTGGGATTACAGGCGTGAGCCACCGCACCAGTGTATTCAGAGTTTTCTTGAAACTAACAGGAGTCACTCACTGAGCCACTGGCATCATTAAAAGTCACTTTTGCTCCTATCTTTATGTTAAAAGAGTTATCTGTGCCAGGGTCCTCTGTTTTCTGGTCTAATACTAGTGGTATCATACTTGTCTGGCAGGGAGTAGGAGCTGGGTTCCACCCCCAGTACTAGAGAAAAAACAAAAACAGAAAAACCCAAACTTCCAATGGCTCATCAGTACTGATGGCAGTTACTGAGTGTGGTTCCCAAAATGCCCCAATCAGAAATACCCAGGGTATGGGCCGGAGGGTTAGCTCAGTGGTTCCGGTGCCTGCCTTGCAAGTGCAAGGTCCTGAGTTCGATCCCCAGTAACCACATACAGTGCTGGGCGTGGAGACTCACACCCGCCAGCAATCAATACCAGATACCACATACCACAGTGCTGGGCATGGTGGCTCATGCCTGTAATCCCAGCACTCGGGAGGCAGAGACAGGAAGATTGCTGAGTTCGAGGCTTGCCTGGGCTAGTGAGCTCAGAGCCAGCCTGAACTACGAAAGCAAGACCCTGTCTCAAAAAAAAAAAGAAATACCTAGGGTAGTTAATTCAAAGAAAAGGCACAGGAGATAGTACCCAGTCTAGACCTACAGAATCAGAATCCAAGGATTGACATCAGGAAGTTCCATAAATAAGAATCCTGAAGTATGTAAAACCCCAGACTGCAGGATACCAATCAAAACATTCTCAGTGGGCAAAGTCCTAGGTGTTCAGGGATATTACCTTTCCCCCTTATACAATTCACATTTACCCATCTCCATATCTTCCTGTCTCCATATATTCAAATGCTTACTCCCTGAAGTGAGACTAAATAATCTATCCTTCATAAAACTGACATTATCAAAGAAAGTTTTCCACCAGGCTTTCCAAGCCATCCATGAGGACAACGAAGGTATGGTTAAGTCTCTATAAAGATTCAAGTTGTGAACTTTCGCAAGTACAAATGGATCTCCCATTATGAATATTTGTAGAGGTGAATAAATTATGGAAGTAGTTCACCCTAGTCTTAACCCTGTACCATCATTTTAAGGTCATTGTAAAAGTAAAACTAGTTTACTTACAGTACCTTGGTTTGGGGGTTTTTTTTTTGGCTTTAGGTTGTATATCCATGTCAAAGATATGTAAGACTCACTTTGTTAGACATACAAACCAATCCAACTTAGGAATATTCTCCCAGAATGGAAGTTACTCACAAACCAGGACTTACTGTACTTTTAATTTTCCCTGAAGAAAGCAAAATGTTCCATGTGGCTACTATATACTTTTCCTTGAGCCATGTCCAATGGAGCCTTTCCTTAAGGATCAAAAATACCAGGCAAACAAATGAAGAAAAACAAAGGGAAGAGAACAAGATCTGCCATTTGGCATTAACTATAGAATGGGGTTCCTATCCTCTACAGGAGTGGTGGCCAATCTATGGCACGCATGCCAAGGCCAGATGTTTGCTGTCATCCAAACTCCAAAAGATTCACCATCACTGCTGTACACAGGCTCTGCTCAAGGCAAGACAGGCTTGAGGATGGTCATCAATGGAGTATGAGAGGGAAGGAGGTGAACAACCAAACCAACCACTATTCTTCAAAGAAAAGATTCAAGGGAACAGGGATTTAGCTCAGTGGTTCCAACCTCTGCCTTGCAAGCAAAGGGTCCCTGAATTCAATCCACGGTACTACATACCACAATGCCAGGTGTGGTGACTCACACCCACAATCCCAGCAATCAATACCACACACTACAAAACTGGGTGTGGTAGCTCACACCTGTAATCCCTGCAGTCAGGACGCAGAGGCAGGAAGATTGCTGAGTTCAAGGCTTACCTGGGCTACATAGCGAGCTCAGGGTCAGCCTGAACTACAAAGAGAAACCCTGTCTCAAAAAAAAAAAAAAAAAAATTCTAAAGCCTCACACCTCGAGATCTCTAGAGTAAGGGCTCAGTTTTAGTTGTTTGGTTTTTTAACCCCAAAACACCAAACTTTGATTCTGTTCCAATACCCACGCCAACCTTTGCAAGAGCTTCTCAGGCATCAGAAGTCTGTCAGCACTTTGCTTGTTTTGGTTTTGTTAGTGAGGATTTGCAGAGTAGCTGAGGCTGGCCTTGAACTAACTATGTAGTCCAAACTGGCCTCAAATTTACAGTGATCCTCCTGCTTTAAACTCCCCCCAATGCTGGTATTACACACATGCACCACCAGGCCCAGCTTCCTCAGCATTTAAAGTAGTCATCCCAACTTCTCTGGTAAAAAGCACCTCTCTTCTTGTCTCAAGTGCTGACCAGGTGCTGTTGAACTAACACAACAGCAAATACAAACTTCAAAACAACATGGCCAGTGATCAAGTAAGAAGGACCAACAGAAAGTTCTGTCTTGAGATGAATCATCAAGGACAGATATGAGCAGATGCTCAAAGAAATTCTCACTGCCTGCGTCCTGTGGGTGCTCACAGGGTGTGGGTCCCCTCTTGCATCGGAGCACCGCCTACCAGGAAGAACACAGCACGATGCCCACACCACACCCACGCCAAGTGGCACCCTCTTCCTTACCCTCAAAG
>PVIC010052380.1:0-12188 GCA_004025085.1 Thryonomys swinderianus | reverse complement strand
ACAAAAAAAAAAAAAAAAAAAAAAAAAAAAAAAAAAAAAAAAAAAAAACTACTTTGAGATAAAAGTCTATTCTCCAAGTGTGGTGGCTATGTCATTTGGAATGTAGTACACTTTTTATAAGTTAATTTCTTTAAAGGAGAACATTTGTATGTATGCATGCACTTGGGGTTATTTTCTACAGATAAATTTGTTCTGTTACTTTCTGGCCACACTCAACATATCATCAGCATTGAAGTGGGACATTCAGAATTTTCTAGTCGCTTCCCCCACACTCTTGCCTCCAACTTCTTATGCAATGACTTGATTATTTTATAAGATATATTAGTCTATTGTCAATCAGTTATGTTGTTAGATAATACTACGGTTAGATGATGTGGGCAAGGTGTTCAATATTGTACATAAAACCAAGTAATTACATAATAAATGTTTACTACCCATTTGTGTAGCTTTAAAATGTGCTCCTTCCAAATGCTACCTTCTGGAATAACAAAAGTTAAGTTTTCACTGATATAAAACATTTTAATTATTTAAAAATATATTTACTTGATGTGCACCTGAATTCAGGCATCCTCAGGTCCCTCTGTCATCCTCACATACCAGGATTTATGGACAGTATATGCCAGAAAAAGATAATATTACTAGAATACCCTGAGGCTTTGTGATGGGGAAAGAATTTATACTGGGCCTTATGCTGCAAGGAGATGAAGCCCTTCAGTGTGGTAAATGAACCTTTGACTAAGCCTTGTATGGTAATGAGTATGTTTATTGTTTTATCTGCCTGAAGAAGCAATTTCGTTTTCAAGGGGAGGTTGTTTAAAAAGGATTTCAACCTTAAATCTGTGTTGTTATGCCCACATATGTAGCAGCTATAGAAGTTGAGGGTTCTGGGAGGAGAATTGGTTTCTAGCAAAGTAGTTTAGCTTTGGGAAAGAAGACACTAATTACAATGGATGCTAATTGTTCTATTTGAAAATTCTTGTAATTTTTTTCTGAAAACACTTGCATTGACGTAAGCATTAGGTGACTGACTAAATCACTGCTGGTGAAGAACATTCTTTACTACTAGTGTGGAAAGACTCAGTTGCATAGGGAAATGAGCTTGCTGCCTTCTCTATTTTACCGTTCTTAGAAATGTTTTAGGAGAAAATTATAATTAAGATTTAGCATGTAGGGGCCAGAGATTAGCTCAGTGGTTCCAGTGCCTGCCTCGCAAGCTCAAGGTCCTGAGTTTGATCCTGGTAACCACATACAGTGCTGGGTGTGGTCACTCATGCCCACCAGCCATCAATACCACATACCACAGCGCCAGGTGTGGTGGCTCACGCCTGTCATCCCAGCACTCGGGAGGCAGAGACAGGAGGATCGCTGAGTTCGAGGCTTGCCTGGGCTACATAGTGAGCTCAGAGCCAGCCTGAACTACAAAGCGAGACCCTGTCTCAAAAAAAAAAAGTTCATTTTAAGAATAAATTGGGATTATTTACGACACCCACAGTCAAAAAGTTCACCATATACATGAACCACTGGCCTTTTTGAAGTATGACACAATGGGGTTTGTATGACATGTGTACTGGGAACAATAGAAATTGATTCATTTGTTCCTTAGCTGACTATATGGACTTGTGTATTTAGCATCTTCACTCCCCTTCCTCCTTTGCTCACTGTCTCCTCCTCACTTCCTCCACAAATACATCTTGAGCTCTTTTGTTTTAAGGCAAATGTATTTATTAATTTTATGTTGTTATTGTATTAATTTATAACCATGTTATTCTTTATTAATTTTGTATTTAATTTATTTTATTTTACTGATTTTCCCACATTTCTATTGTGCACATATAGTTATACTAATAGGTGAGTTTCATTTTGGCAGATTTGTATATGAATAAAACATACTTTAACCATCTTGACCCACCACCTTCTTGTGCTGTTCTCCTCCCTAGTTTCATGTTTTGGAGGTAGGGTTCAACGTGTATAATGTATTTTGATCATATTCATGCGCCCTATCACCTGCACTTACACACTTTCCCTCACTCTGAGCTCTTGATCTATATCTATCATATACCAACATGCTGGACTCTCTCAATTAGAGTTTCTAGCTTTCATCCCAAACAATGACATTGAATGTCAGTTTTTCAAACAGTGCCTCAGATGGGACCTTGTTAAATTTTTTGACACAATACCTTTATTTTTGTTTATTTTTTAAGGTTTGAATTTTTATTGGTACATTATATATACACATTGTGATCACACACAATATTGAGAATTTGTACCAGCATATGACACAATTTAATTCTTATTTATCCCATCCCACCACCCACAACTCCCTGCCCCTATATATATAAGCTTTGTTTCCCTTTTTTTATTACCATCATATTTTTTCTTCCCCTTGTTACTTATCTCTACATCCCATTTCCCTTTGAATACTTTCTATTTCACAGTATCTACCATATATTCTACAGCTTATTTACATTTTCAGTTTCTCATACCAGAGAAAAGATACCCTGCTATTCCCCTGCTAGGTATATACATGAAAGAATTAAAAAATTCATATCATAGTGACATATGTACACCCATGTTCATAGCAGCTCAATTTGTGATTGCTAAATCTTGGAAACAACTCAAATGCCCATCAACTGGAGACTGGATAAGGAAGATATGGTTTTTCTTTAAAATGGAGTATTACTCTGCCATAACGAATGATAACTTTGAATCATTTATATTCAAATGGATGTACCTTCAGGACATACTCATAAGTGAAATAAATAGGTCACAAATATGTAAATATTTTGTTTAATTTTGATCTATGCATAGCTCACATTACATTGTTCATTTCCCAAGAAAAGAAATGAAGCATAGTAATATTAATGGTAGAAAGGGTGTTGATTCTTTTTTAAAATGTAGGGAAAATTATTATTTTCCTCATTTATCATGACTCTATTTCTCTATTTCTACTCTGTCCCTTGGCACCCATTATCAAGTCATGAACATCGTAGATACTCAAGAAAGATTTAATTTGGATCTCATATTTTCTGGAGCCTGGAAGTATCTATGGTTAATACACAATATATGTAACAAGTATTAGCTCTTTTCACAAATAACTTCTCTGTCTGGATTTGTTTAGCAACTTATTTAGTTATATCAGTTGCTGTACATATGATCTTCTCACCACTTAGGGCAAGTAATACCCCATTAGAAATTTATATCCAACTGGTTTCGATGAAAACAAAAACGGGTTGGATGTATTATTAGATACAGGTAGGGCGTATCCTAATTCTCTCATGCTTGTTTTCCTTCCCACTTCACCTTGTTCACAGAACTAGGAAAAAAGAAATTTAAAAATTCACTAGGAGCTATAAAAATGACTGTTAAATTACTGAAATGAACTGAATTGGAAAACTCAAGAACAACCAAATGTACCTCTTTGAAAATGTTTTGGAGTTATGGTATATTTATGGATATTAAGATGTTACTAGATATTATATATTAACAAATACAAATAAATATATATTATATTTATGGATATTTAAGATAGTATTTAGATTTATATCTAAAGTATAAAGAGACTGTCATGGTTTAAATAAGTAATCAAGGGCTGGAGATTTAGCTCAGTGGTTCTGGCGCCTGCCTCGCAAGCGCAAGGTCCTGAGTTCGATCCCCGGAAACCACATATAATGCTGGGCGTGGAGAAACGCCCACCAACAATCAGTACCACATACCACAGTGCCGGGCGTGGTGGCTCACGCCTGTCATCCCAGCACTCGGGAGGCAGAGACAGGAGGATTGCTGAGTTCGAGGCTTGCCTTAACTACATAGTGAGCTCAGAGCCAGCCTGAACTACAAAATGAGACCCTGTCTCAAAAAAAAAAATCCTCACTAAAAAGGACTGAGAGTCCTTTTACACGAACCTGTAAATTCTGGTCATTTGACCTGCCCTTTTCACCTAGAAACTGCCCTTTCTCCACTGCAAGAAAGTGGCAATGTTGGTGACAGAATGTCCCAACTTCAAACATATGTAGATGCCTCACAGTGTAACCTGAATGAGAACACACACCCCAGATCTCCTGTCTTGAAGACATGCCTTTCAAGGTATCGTACTCCAGTCTGTAATATGTCTCATTTCTCAGGGCACTCCCACACTATTCTTGAGTGTGTCTTATATCTGTCATTAATAAATTTTTCTCATGTCTGTTTTACTGATGTGTCCTAAAAATTATTTTCCCACAGCTGGAATCTGTGACCATAAGTGCACCACTTCAGCCCTTCTCAGTATGACGCTAGGTGTGTACAAATTGTTTTCTTTATATCTGGGTATGGCAGGATGTAGCTTCATGGCACAAACGTTTTAGTTGCAGCACGATTTACCACTGGAGCTAAGCAAACCCTTTGAAAACTGTCTAGAGGTTTCAGAGGACATCTATATCTCATTGCTAACAGCACCCATTCAGGAAACAAGCCCCTTGACAAACTGAAATCATCAGTTCAAATATACAGAAATCTGCCGTGTGTTAAGGTGTCATAGTATTTTTTAACATGTAAATTGAAAAACAAAGCTAGTGTAAAATTGCCCAGCTTAGATTTGAAATATTTAATTTTCTGTTTAACTTAATATCTTGTGACATACGATTTTTCCTTAGTATTGTTTTAAAACTCCATGTAAGATGTTTAAAAACTAAAATTTGGAGTTCCAGAAGCATTTGCCTTCTTCATGTTCAGGCTGGTTAGCATTATCACCTAGATTGTATGAACCAGGTTTGCCCATATATATGCTTATTGCACTGTGAGTACACATACACTTACATTAATCCACTATGATTTCATGGCTTCTATTTTTAATTATTTTAATGGAAATTTATACTTACTTAGATTCCAGCTTATTTTGCACTGAAACAAGCTTTTCCTTAATGTCCAAAGCTCAAGTCTGTGATATTTGCTCTTTCAGACTTGATTTAATGATATCTTTCTTCTACAGTGTGCACCACTCTTCTGTTCTAACTGCTTATTTGGAAAACATAGTGACCCACACATGTACATATATAAATGCACACGTGCACACAATTATAGACAAGCAACTGTGCATATCAAAAATGTTGCTGTGCCTTTGTCTTATGCTCAAAGTTTTTCTCTTTTAATGTCTCATTTGTTTCTTCATCTTATAAGAATCTGAGTGGTAGTTATATCCGATGATTGTCCCCCAGGATGACTGCTCGACTCCTTCATTTTTGGACCTGCGTTGCTGATCTTCTTTTCCTTTATCCACAACAGTCTGTTCATCTTAACTCTGATGTTTGCAGTTCTGACTTTGTAAATGAAAAAGTGCCTTAATAAATGCAGAAATGGTAAGAAGAAAGAAAGGCAGGGCAGGACAGCAAAGAGATTATTACTTTTTAAAATTTCCTTTCTGTTGGAGTGACGGGACTGTAGAATGTGACAAAATAGGAAATAAAAAGATTTTAATCATATAAGTGCTTCTGGTAGGAAGTATTTAACATTTACTTCCTGAGTATCTAAAATGAACATCTGGTCAGTACAAGAGAGACTGAAATGATAATGCTTGTGTTTGCTGTTACATAGAGCTATTGGAATGTGTAGCTGATTGGGGAGACATTAATTTCTGTCCTGCCCAGACCTATTATATATTATCTTTTCCACATAGTTGTGTAAGTTGGATTCCCAGCTTGTTCAGGTGTTGTCAGTTGTACATACTTTGGTTTTAGATACATAAATAAAAATATTGTTGACTGCTAATTCCATAGAATGAATAAAAAATTAGGAGATTAGATGAAAGTAGATTGCAGAAACTGTGGCTGAAATGATATTTTTCTATTTCTTTTTAAGCCTAGGATGACAAAAACCTCTTAAGTAATACCACCTTCAGGCAGTGGTTTGTTGTCTTGAGTGACTTAATTTATTGACTCACCAGTTTCCTAATAATCAAGAGAACTACTCTGAAATTACAAGAAATCATTAACAATTTTATTTGTGAGGTAGAAGGTATTAGTGTTTTTAGAAGTTCATTATTTTTCTTATGCCAAGAAATGGACTGACCTCACATTAAATAGCAAGTTGATACCACCATCATATGATAGTATCTATCTGATCTTCTACTTACATTCCTGTGCTAAAAAGCCTCGGTCATTAGAAAGACAATCAGTCTGCTTGCTAATGTTTTAATGTCTATAGGTACCAGTAGCACAGCAACAGAAGTGGACTATTTGAAATGTTGTAGCACTTGTAACTTTATATGGTACATATTTCTACAACCATTTTGTTACCTACTTCAGCATAATACAGCATATATTTTTCACTGCAATTTAAAGCTTATTTCTTGTTTCTGTCCTATTGGAAATGATTAGCTAAGGGCCTGGGATGTAGGTCAGTGGTGCTGCTGCTGTTGCCTCGAAAGCTAAAGGTTGTGAATTTAGTCCCCATACCATTAAAAAAAAAAAGATCAGTTAGAAATGATTAGCTAACCATATTCCTCTCCTCCATTCTTTTGTCTCATCAAATACAAATTTCTAAACTTTTCAATTAAAGATTTTGTTCTCTACAAACCCACCTTCTCTGCAACTTTCTCTTTTCTATGCTAAAAGATAGAAGTAATTTAGACTTCTCTTCAACTGTTATCATCATTGTTTTATAGTCCACTATTCTTAACTCTATGTTGCAAATGTAGTGCAATGCATAATATTTTCTTCAGTATGTAGGTGAGAAACTTTATGCACTAATTGTAGGATTTATCTCTTTGTTTTCATCTATCTAGCTCCTGTGCTCTCCATCTATGAAGGCACAAGACAAAAATATCTTTTTTTTTTTTTTTTTGACAGGGTCTCACTTTGTAGTTCAGGCTGGCCCTGAGCTCACTCTGTAGCCCAGGCAAACCTGGAACTCAGCAATCCTCCTGACTCTGCCTCCTGAGTGCTGGGATTACAGGTGTGAGCCACCATGCCCAGCACTGTGGCATGTGGTATTGATGGCTGGTGGGCATGAGTCACCACACCCGGTACAGTTGTATGTGGTTATGGGGATAGAATCAGGGACCCTGTGTTTGCTAGGCAGGTGCTGGAACCACTGAGCTAAATCTGAAGCCCAAGACAAAGATATCTTAATAATAGGTGTATTGCTCTCAAAGATAGGGGTGGCACAGGGCAAATGATCTTTTACAATTTATTTCTGATCTATATTTTATGATGTGTTGGAGCTGGTATGCATCATTTCCTAACAATTATGCATATCTTTTCTCACATCCAAATTCCTTTCAGTGATTTATAGCTTGAAATTGGCAATGATGGTAATATTTAAGCCAGGGAAATCAGCAAAACCAGCAAATAGGGGCTCTCTACACGTACAACTATCTTCTATGTCATTCTTTTTTTTTTCACAATTTAAAAAAAATTTTACTTGCGCATTTTTATTTTGTTGTTAATCTGATATCATTTCTATAGAGTTTATCTTTAAATTTACGATATTTGTTTAAATTGTCCTATTGCTCTTGATGATACTTTGAGATTATCTACCAAATATCTTCTTTGTCATTCTTGATCAGGAAATTCATCTCAAGTACCTGTCTGCCTCTAGTTATTTATATGATCAAAAAGTAGTTCTGGAGATTCCTCAGAAAACTAGGATTAGAGGTTCCATTTGACCCTGCTATTCCCCTGCTGGGGATATACACAAAAGAATTACAAGATTCCTATCACAGTGACATAAGTGCACCCATATTTACAGCAGCTCAGTTTATGATAGCTAAATCTTGGAAACAACCCAAATGCCCATCAACTCTAGGCTGGATAAAGAAGATGTTTTTTTTTTATAAAATGGAGTATTACTCTGCCATAAAGAATGATGAGATTGAATCATTTATACTCAAATGGATGTACCTTCAGGACACACTCATAAGTGAAATAAACAGGTCACAGATGTGCAAATATCATATATTTTCTCTCATATGAGAAACTGAAGTTATAAATGTGTTCTAGAATGCATGATTGATATTGTGAAATAGTAAATATTCAAAGGGTATAATGGGGCTTAGAGGTAAATAATGAAGAAAGAAAAAACTAATGTTAAAAAAGGAAACTGCTTTTGTATATAGGGGTGGGGGAGTAGGGTGAGTAGGGGAGGGGGAAAATGAGAATTAAGTTGTGTCATATACTGGTACAAATTCTCAATGTGGAGTGTAATTGTGATGTGTATATATAATGTATCAATAAAATGTACCAATAAAAAACCCCAAAACTTAAAAAAAAAAGTAGTTAATAGAAGCTGTATGTCTCTGTCTATCTGTAGAAATAATCTAGGAGACATTAAAACTAGGTATAAGAAGACACACTAATAAGAATTGCATGATAAGAGAGTAGGACAATCTATAATACTGACAGTACATCTTTTTTACATTTATCTTTATCTTTATTGGTACATTGTATATACACATCATATTACACTCAAAATTGGGAATTTGTACCAGTATATCACACAGTTTAATTCTCATTTTTTTCATTCCCCTACCCACCCCACAACCCCGACCCCTAAATACATAAGCTTTGTTTCTCTTTTTTATTACATCACATTTTTTATTTAGCCCTCATTACTCACCTCTTCACCACATTACTCTTTGAATATTTCTATTTCACAATATCCATCATACATTCTGGAACTCATTAACATCTTCAGTTTCTCACACTAGAGAACAGATATGATATTTACACATCTGTGACCTATTTATTTCACTTATGAGTATGTCCTGAAGGTATGTCCATTTGAGTATAATGACTCAAACTTATCATTCTTGTTTTGTTTTGTTTTGCTTGAGACAAGGTCTTGCTTTGTAGTTCAGGTTGGCCCTGAGCTCATTATGTTACCAGGCAAGTCTCAAACTCAGCAATTCTCCTGCCTCTGGCTCCCAAGTGCTGTGATTACAGGCATGAGCCAACACGCCCAGCAATTTTATCATTCTTTAAGGTATAGTAGTACTCCATTTTAAAGAAAAACCACATATTCTTTATCTAGTCTCCAGTTGTTGGCCATTTGGGTTATTTCCAAGACTGAGCTATCACAAATTGAGCTGCTATGAACATGGGTGCACATATGTCAGTATGATACGATTCTTTTAATTCTTTTATGTATATTCCTAGCAGGGTCAAATGGGACCTCTAATCCTAGTTTTCTGAGGAATCTCCACACTGACTTCCATAGAGGTTGTACCAGTCTACTTCCCCACCAACAGTGGAGAATGGTTTCTTTTTCTCCACAGCTCTCCAGCATTTGTTGTTGGCTAATTTCGAGATAGCAGCCATTCTTTGTGGAGTGAAATGTTATCTCAGTGTTGCATTCATCTGCATCTCTCAAATGACCAGCAGTATTGAGCATTTCTTCATAAGCTTCTCAGCAGCTTTTACTTCTTTCTCTGAAAAATATCTGTTCATTTCACCTGCCCATTTTTTAATTGGGTCTTTAATTATGAGGCAGATTGATTTTTAAAGCTCTATATATTCTAGATAGTAGGCCTTTATCTGAGCGACAGCTGCTAAAGATTCTTCCCCAATTTACTGGTTGACTTTTCACTCTGTTGGTGGTTTCCTTTGCTGTGCAGAAGCTTTTTAATACAAAGAGATCATATTTGTTGATTTCTTCTGCTAGACCTCGGGCTATAGAGGTTTTGTTCATAAAGTCTTTCCCTAAGTCAATGTCTCCAAGAGTTTTACCTAACCTGTTCTACAGCAGGTTTAGTGTTTCTGTTTTAACATTTAAGTCTCTAATCCACTTTGATTTTAGTTTTGTGCACAGTGACAAAGATAGGCCTAGCTTTAGTCTTTGGCATGTTAAAGCCCAATTTTTCCAGCACCATTTGTTAATGAAGGTATGTCTCCTCCACTGAGGCTATTTGGCTCCTATTTGACAGTACATCTTTAAAGTAATATTAGTAGTTTCAGAGGGGACATGATGACTACTATTTAGTTGAGCACATAAGTACTAAGCAGTAACAATGAATTAGATGCTTATTACAAAGTATTTTGGGGTAGACAATCCTCTGAGATGCTACCTATTTGGAAATGATGTGTAATACAGGGAAGAATAACCCTTGTTCCACTGTGACAGAATTTCTCTCTGAACTGCAGATTTTGTAAGGTTGGCCACATGACTAAAAGAGTTTCTTGTTGTAATGTTTGTTTCTCATGACTCTGGAACTCATATAAATTGCTCCTTTGCAAATAATTTCAAATCACTACAGTATTCTCCAGAACTAATAAGATAATGACCTTTATATATGTATTGAAAATTATACTATACTTAGAATATTGACCCAGCATTGCTGGTCATTTGGGGCCTTGGTCTAAAGCTAAGTGAAATCTTTATTTATCTCTCTGATCTTTTCCTACAAAAATCTATGTTTCCCAGTAGTCGCCTTGCATTTGCCTAGCATTATCCCCAAAACTAGAATCTTTGTGGCAAGGAGAGAAGAAAGCCCAGTGATGTTTTAGCACACACTACAGCAAAACACTATTTACCATCCTACTCCTCTTGACAAACTTACAACCAACTTTACAGTTTGGGGCTAAAGGACACATACATTAAACCAGACTTGAATGGCTAGAATTCTGAGACAACTCTGACTCTAGAGTAGCTGTATTATTTTCTATTCCTACAGGTCATGTAGGAGGGTCTGATTTCCCATACCCTTGCCAACACTGTTACCTGTCTTTATTCATAGTAGCAATACTAGTACCTTTGAAGTGGTATTTCATTGTGATTTTTCATTTCTTTGATGACTAATAATATAAGACATCTTGTGCTGTGCTTTTTAACCAGTTGTGTGTGTCTTTCTTGAAGAAATTTTTAGTCAAATAATTTGCCCATTTTGATTGATTCATTCAAATATTTATTGTTGAGTCATAGGTATTCTTTAGATTTTATTGATACATGTTCCTTATCAGATAAAATAGTTGCAAATATTTCTCACATTGTTTGGACTGTTTCTCCATTTGTGATGTTGTCCCAATATTATGGCTGAGTTCTAAGATATCCCCCCACTCACATTCCAAAGTGGAGCCTGGTCAGAAATTGTATGAGTTGCCCTTCTAAGTCTTCCCTGGAAGGTGAGGTCATTATATTGAAGGGCTTATTTACTGTAAACATAATTCTGGTTGGTCTTCAATTTTGGTAAATGGCCAGGGGTCTAGTTCATGTGGTTAAAAGCATCAGAATGGTGGCTATAACAGTTTCACATTTTCTGGGGTGTGTTTGATGCTGTTGTTCATGCTGATTGTATTACTTTGGCTAAGGTGACATGAGTGCTCTGATCAAGTGTCTTTTCTGGTGAGCCAGGACCAAGATTGCTTAAGGTTCAGTACAGACTGAAGATCTAAGGGCCAGCTGTTCAAGAAATAGCCATCCCCTAAAAGTTCAAAATGCTAGCAGGAAAGGTACTTGTAATAACATTTTAGATACAACAACCTAGGAATTAGCCCAAAAACATCAACAACAACAACAAAATAGAAATAAGATGACACATAAACAAGATGTAAGCCCAGCTTTCCCTCTCACCAAAGGGAAATGTAAGGGGCAATCTGAAACTCAATCACCTGGACTCCATGAACTGGCAATGAAAGAGGAACTGGAAAAAGTTAATTCAGATATAATTTCTCAATTAACAAAAGAGATGTTGATCATAGTGAAAGACATGATTAATAATTGCAGCAAAATCACTGATAATAAAAAATAAGAGCTCAGGAACATGACGGAATCTATGAAAGTCCTGAATAAGAAAGACCTAGTATCCAGAAACAGATTCAAATAGATATTCAAGAGGTTAAAAAATCCATTGAAATTGTATACAGCAGAATGAGCCAATTAAGGACAGAATATCAAATATAAAAGACAGGTTTGCACTTAGTGACAAAGGAAAGAAAGATTCCTTAAAAATAGCAAGTGAGGGCCGGAGATTTAGCTCAGTGGTTCCAGCGCCTGCCTTGCAAGCACAAGGTCCTGAGTTCGATCCCGGTAACCACATAGAATGCTGGGCATGGTGACTCACGCCCACCAGCAATCAATACCACATAGCACAGTGCCGAGCGTGGTGGCTCACGCCTGTAATCCCAGCACTCGGGAGGCAGAGGCAGGAGGATTGCTGAGTTTGCGGTGGCTTGCCTGGGCTCCATAGTGAGCTCAGGGCCAGCCTGAACTACAAAGCAAGA
>PVIC010052379.1:0-12181 GCA_004025085.1 Thryonomys swinderianus | reverse complement strand
GGGATGTTCAGGAAAGGGGCGCCTGTATATCTGGCTTTGTCTTCAGCATACGCCTGTGGTTTGCACTTTCAGAGAGTAGATCCTTCGGTCTCCAGCCCGGTGGGGGATCTGGCGGCCAGGTGATGACCCAGCGATGGGGACCGACCAAGAAGGGATGTCAAGGCCCCAGAATGAAGCTGTTCCGGGCAACAGGGCGCAGTGTCGAAGGCGTCCCGGAGGACCTGCTGACTGCACACCTGCTGGTTTCCCACATCCCAGGGGCAGCCCAGCCCCGCAGTACAGGGGCGCCAGGCGGCACACGGGCAGAGAGGGCAGAAGTACTGGGAGCAGGTCTTCGGTGGTACTGGCACCTTCCCCACAGGCACCCCTGAGGTTCCACACACCACTGTGGCTGGGTGGAGAAGTGTGGGTGCATTTCTGGCAGGGAGAACCAGGTTCCTTTCTCAAGAGGACTTCAGGGAGGGAACCCAGCCTCCACGACTGCCTGAGGGGTTGGCCCAAGTGGAGCTGGAGCTGTGGGCACAGGACACCGGCACCGGGAGTCTGGGATGGTAGCTGGTGTTGGTAGAAGACCTTGAACCCTGGGTGAGCTCGGAAGCCTCCGAGAGCGATTGCAGTGTGTGTGCAAGAGTTTCAGGGCTCTTCTCTTGGTTCAGGACTCAGGGCCTGAATCTGGGCACCACTGCATGCCCAGATTAGTGAGGCATTAGCCTAACTGTAAGACTATTTGGCAGTGAAAAATATTTGTGGAGTGAATATGTGTGACCCAGAATCGGCAGGGACAAGACAAAGTAATGGGCCTTCAAGTGCTGTAATCCCAGCACTCGGGAGGCAGAGGCAGGAGGATTGCTGAGTTCCAGGCTTGCCTGGGCTACATAGTGAGCTCAGGGCCAGCCTGAACTGCAAAGCGAGACCCTGTCTCAAAAAAAAAAAAGAAAGAATGGGTGGGTCTGGGCTAGACCAGAGGATGAGTTTAGAGGTGGCTCTGAGAGAAGGTTGTGAATCTCAACAGTCAGTTCCTCAGCATCTGATGGGCACTTGCCCTGAACTGGGCCCTGGAGCCTGGCAGGGTGTGGTACTCACTGGGCCCAATGGAGTGTCCCGCGATGTATGCCAGGACGCAGAAGACGCCCAGGTAGGACAGCTCAGGGACCGTGCTCTGTGGGGACAGGTGGAGCAGTCAGACCCCATGTGGTGTCCTCAGCTTCCAGTTACGGGAGGAGCTGCACCTGGGGTCCTGAGCTGGCAGGAATGCCGGCTGATGTTTCTGGACATGCTAGGTGCCATCTTTTGCACAGCGGCAAGATTAATGCATTTTATCTTCCTGTCACCCCACTGAGTAAGCATACTATCATTCCTATCCTACAAAGGCGGATGTGGAGCTGGGGAGCCTGGAACCCAGGCCAAGAGGACCTTGGTCACTGGGATCCTGCAGTCGTGGGCTTGGATCCCTTTTCATTACCCTGGGATCCCAGAGCATCCTTCCAGGAGACCCTGGGATCTGCCCTGGCCTTGAATTTATAGAGATCCTCCTGTTTCAGCCTCCCGAGTGCTGGGATTACAGGTGTTTGCCACCATCCCCAGCATATGGTCCTCCTTTAAATTAGGGATCCCATGGAGCCCCTGATGGCATGTGGTGTAGGTGACATCGCCCACACACTGGCTCCAGAGGAGAGAGCTGAGCGCCAGCTGCATGGTGGAAGTTGGCTGTGTGGGGTCCCTGTGCCCCCAGCTCCCACTCTTCAGGCTGGGGAGGCGGCGAGACCTGGAAGAGCAGCGCCAGGGTGAGCAGGAGGCAGGCACAACCGCAGACGCCGAAGCCGGACAGCAGGAGGAGGCGCCGCCCCAGCCGCTCCACGGTGAAGGCCTGCGGGGACACGAGGAGGAGCAGCCTGGCGCCCCGTGAGCTGCTGCACTGCCGTCGTCCTGTCCTGTGCTGTTCCTGTCGCCCCCTGGGCCAGCTCGTCTGCCTGTGGGACCCCTTGCAGCTGCCCTCCCTTGTCGGGCACTGGGAGAACCCCAGGGCTTGGTGCATCAAGCCCCAAGTGGTGCCCAGCAGGGACCCTGGCAGCCCTGGGCCAGCAGGGAAGACGCAGTGGACCTGACCTCTTCCACTGGGATCAGGACGACCGCTGCACTCCTGTCTGTCCTCCCTGAGGGGCAGGACGACCGTCCACGGGGTGGGGCGGTGGGGGGACCGGAAGTGCAGGGTGGGGGTGGGGATGGGCCGGAGCAGAAGTGGTGTTGGAAGAAAGAAGGAAGAGAAAACAAGGCACGGAGAAGTTCAAGTGTTAAGGCCTGAAATGACACCTGTGTCACACCTGGGGACTGGGGCACCTTTGGGCCAGTCTGAGCCACGCAGGGGGAAGCAGGTGACCGGAGGCTCCTCTTGCCTCCGGAGGCTGGGTCCTGGTCACTCACCGAGATGACAGTCATCACTAAGTTGACAACGCCAGAGCCCACTGTCACGTACTGGGACTGTGTGGGGTCCACGCCAGCAGATACGTAGATGGTGTCTGCATAGTAATTGATCTAAAACCCAAGCCTGGCTGTGAGGAGAGGTGGAGACCCAGGCCTCTGGCTCCCTCTCTTCCCTCTAGGAACATGCAGGCCGGCAGCCTCTGTGGGGACCGTGGGACGGGAAGGAGGCAGCAGGTGGCAGTGGAGTTAGGAGACTGGAGACAGAGCCCAACTGTGTGGGAAGACTGGGGTCAGGGCTCTGTGACTCCAAACCTCAGGTTCTGCATCTATAGGGTGGGAGGCTAGTGTTCTGGGAGGCAGAGGCAGGAGGATCCCAAAATGGAGACCTATCTGGGCAATTTAGCAAGATGCTGTCTCAAAGTCATTGTAATGAAAAAGGTTGGGGATCAGCTGAGTGTGTTGCCCTAAGTTGAGTCCCAGGACCCTAAACAGTTCCCTTTTGTCGTATCATTCTGTGACAAAAGAAGGGCCCTGTAGAACAACTTCTCTTTTTTTTTTTTTTTTTTGAGACAGGGTCTCGCTTTGTAGTTCAGGCTGGCCCTGAGCTCACTATGGAGCCCAGGCAAGCCACCGCGAACTCAGCTATCCTCCTGCCTCTGCCTCCCAAGTGCTGGGATTACAGGCATGAGCCACCATGTCTGGCATTATGGTATGCGGTGTTGATTGTTGATGGGCATGTCTCCACGCCCAGCATTATATGTGGTTTCCGGGGATTGAACTCAGGACCCTGGGCTTGCGAGGCAGGCATCGGAACCACTGAGCTAACCCTCCGGCCCACCTTGTTTTGTTTTTTGAGACAGGATCTTGCTATATAATTCAGGTTAGCCTTCAACTCACAATGTAGCCCAGGCTGGCTTCTTACAGTGGTCCTCCTGCCTCAGCCTCCCCAGTGCTGGGCTGACAGGGTGAATGCTAAATTGACAGATGTGTGCTACCATACCTGGATTTTTTTTTTTTGTATCAGGTATCGAACTCAGGACCTCACACTTGTCAGGCAGGTGCAGCACCATGAGCTACATCTGCCTACAGCTGAATTTTTAAAGGACTTGTTCCCTCTCATTTTAAGCCCATAACAAACACATGTTCCACTCCTGAACAGTAGGTTCACAAGCCTGGCACACTGGTTCCTGTGGGTGGCCCCCACCCCTGCTGCCAGTCTTTCCTTAGATCAGTCTGTACTGTTGGGACCTGAAGGCCCAGGGTCACCACCTCCTGGTGCCTCCAGAACGTCCCCAGTGCCGCCTGGCTGACCCTCGGGCTCTGTGAGGCCTTTCCACCTCCTCTCTCTAATCTGTGCCTTTCCCTCCTCAGTGCAGAGTTGCCAAAAAAGCAGCACATGCTGCGCCTGGTGGTTCACGCCTGTAATCCCAGCACTCAGGAGGCAGAGGCAGGAGGACTGCTGTGAGTTTGAGGTCAGTTTGGGCTACATAGTAAGCTCAGGGCCAGCCTGAACTAGACTGCCTCAAAAAAAACTTAAAGAAAAAACCAGTTGTCTGCGTATGTGAGAGAAGTCTGGATTCTCTCTCTTTTCTGAGAGAAGTCTCAGTAGTTCAGACTATCCTCAAATTCGTCGTGATCCTACTGCCTCAGCCTCCCAAGTGCTGAGATTATAGGTGTGCACCACCTTTGAATGTCCTTTCAGCCCAGTGGAATTATATTTATTTATCTGGCCCTTAGACTAAACGATTGGATTTAGGGCCTTTGCCCCCGGGTGCACCTTCACCCTTTTTTATTTGGAGACAGGTGCTGGCCAGTTTGGCCTCCAGTCGGACACCCTCTCGAGTAGCTGGGATCAGAGTTTGCGTCGGGACACCGGGCTCCCAGCGGGACTCCTTCCTGCACCATTGTCTGTGTGTCCCGCCCTGTGGCACAGAACCCGCCCCACCCCTGCGCCCCGGGCACCGTCACACGCACCGCATTGATCCCTGACAGCTGCTGGCCGGCCGTGAGCACGATGATGGACGCGAGCTGCCAGCGCAGAGGCCGCTGGGCCACCAGGCGGCGCAGGGACACAGGCCCCACCGCTTGCTCGGCCCGCGCCTCAGCACGCATGTCCCGCAGCTCGGCCTCCACGTCGCCGCCGCGTCTCAGCCTGCGCAGGGCTGGGGGAGGAGTGCACCTTTCCTTGGCCTCGCTGCCCTGAGCTCTCCTTTGCCCGCCGCGCCCCAACCGGGGGCCGCTTTGCGGATCTTGACGCCGTCTGAGCAGCACCGCCAACTGTGCTTATTTTTTGAGTCAGGGTCTTGATAAATTGCCCAGGCTGGGCTCAAACATGGATCCTCCTGCCTCAGCTTCCCAGAGCGCTGAGATGACAGGTGCACATCACACAGGTGGGCTGGGGAAGGGTCCGGGTCAGGGTTAGGATTCTCACCTTGCCGCGCCCCCTCTTGGTCTCCTTTCTGAATCAGGATGTAGCGGGGGCTCTCCGGGAAGAAGGGCAGAGACAGCAGCTGCAGTAGCGCGGGGATCCCAGTGACAGCCAGGAGCACGGGCCAACCTGGAGGACACGAGGGTACTGTAGCCCGGGACCACAGAGGAGGGGGCAGGGCATCTGCTCCCCGAGGCCTCTGACTGGTGACTTCTTGCGGGGTCCCCTCGTCTCAGGACCAGGACCTTGCTGGGGTGTGGCTGCCCTCACCTTCTGCCCAGGAATTAGACATGGAGTCAGCCACTCTGGCAGAAAGCCTCTGTGGTCATTCACTTGACCAGCTGCATCCGTGGCACAGCCCTCGAGAGTGTGGCCCCGGACAGTGGGCCCAGACGGCCGGTGGCCTCTCTCTATCCGGGGCTGTGGGCGGGGCCTGTGCCGGGTCCTCTGGAGATTTGGCCACAGTGGGACAGGGGCTGTCTCAGTTGTCTGAGCCCCAGTTTCCCACCCAGGAAAATACAGGCTGTGACAGAATAACAGAAAGTGCTGGTGAGGGGTGTCTTGGGGTATAAGCCAGGGCAGCCCGTTAGTACAGGAGCCAGGGTGGTTCCTCCGTGAATATCCTGGGGTGACGTCTCTCTAAGGTTGATATTCAGCCCCCAAGGTCATTACTGACAGCTTCCCCAGCCACCCACCTCTGTCTCTTAAGTCCCTTCAAGATACTGTGGAATAGTTGGCAGGCACGGCCGGGGGACCACAAGCTGGTGGCCACCTGGCACAGTTTAGCAAGACTCTCAAAATTTAAAAATGTAAAAAGAAATATGACAGCATGTGATTTGGTAGGACAGTGTTTGCTTGGCATGTGTGAGAGCCTCGGTTTGATTATAAGAAAGAGGAAAGGAGGGAGAGAAAGAGAAGGAAGAAGAGATAGATGAAGGAAGGAAGGAAAAGAAGAAAGAAAAAGAAATGAAGACAGAGAAAAAAAAAGACAGGAAGGAAGAGAAATGAAGGAAGATGAAAGGAAGTAAAGATAGGAAAAGAGAGAAGGAAGAGAAAGGGAGGGAAAGAGCGGAAGGAAGTAAAGGAGGGCACATGGAGGCCCCAGATGTCCCATCTCCCAGCCTCCAGGGCTCCACACCTGGCTCCCTGGGGCCCACCACATCCCACCCATCCTCCGCCAGCTCCTTGCTCCTGGCTCACCTGGAGAACAGGAGCCACAGGAAGAGACGCCTGCATCACGGCCATGGTGGCTGCACCCCTGCCCAAACCTGTGTCCCTCTGCCACCGCTCAGCTCCCAGAACAGCTGAAGGAGCTGGCGTTTACCCAGCTAGAGCGAGCAGCCCTGGGCAAGGTCACCTGGATCCCCAAGCTGCAAGAGGCCCAGCCCCAGTACCCTCTGATCCCGAGTTACCTGTGGCATTGCCCAAGATGGCCTGGAGGCTGAGGATCTGTGCCAGGAGAACTCCGAAGATGACGAATATCTCAGTCAAGGTCCCCAGTGCCCCACGCAGATCCTGGGGGGCCAGTTCACCCAGGTACATGGGGAGGGTGCTGTAGGCGATGCCTAGTGCAGGCAGAGGAAATGAGGGCTGGCGAGGGGCTGTGGGTTCCTGACTTCTTGTGTGTCAGCCCTCTGTGGTCTGGCAGAAGAGGCTCTTCTCTCCTTTTTAGGGTGGACTTGTACCCAAGTCCTGCCTGAACCCGCAGCCCCATGGGGTCACAACCAGGGTGGGAAGAGCATACTTTTCCTTCCTATTGGCCTGTGGCTTCTTTATGTCCTCAGGGCTTAAAGTTGAACTTAACCTTAGGGTTATTTCTTTGACTTACTATGTACTATTTCTAAAGCATATTTACATACCCTTTTACTTATATTCAGTTTGTTTGTTTTTTGTTTTTGTTTTTTGAGACAGGGTCTCAATTTTTAGTTCATGCTGGCCCTGAGCTCACTGTGTAACCCAGGCAAGCCTCAAACTCATCAATCCTCCTGCCTCTGTCTCTCAAGTGCTGGGATAACAGGTGTGAGCCACCACGACTGGTATTCTGGTGTGTGGTACTGATTGCTGGTGGGCATGAGTCACCATGCTCGGTATTGCTGTATATGGTTACCAGAGATCGAACTCAGGACCTTTCGCTTGTTAGGTAGGCACAAAAACCACTGAACTTAATCTCCAGCCCTATGTTCAGTTTTTTGAGATTGGGTCTCACTATGTAGTTTAGGCTGGCCTCAAACCCAGGGTGATCCTCCTGCCTCAGCCTCCCAGTGCTGGGGTTATAGATGTGTGCTCCATCCTTGGCTATCTTTTTTTTTTTTTATAGAAGAAACCCCTGTGGGAAAAAATGAGAATTAAGATGTGTGATGTACTAATACAAACTCTCAATGTTGAATGTGATCATAATGTACATACAAAATATACCAATAAAGTCATTTTTATTTTTTTTTGAGACAGGGTCTCGCTTTGGAGTTCAGACTGGCCCTGAGCTCACATGTAGCTCAGGCAAGCCTCAAACTCAGCAATCCTCCTGCCTCTGCCTCTCAAGTGCTGGGATTATAGGTATGAGCCACCACACCCGGCATTGTGGTATGTGGTACTGATTGCTGGTGGGCATGAGTCACCACACCCGATATTGTTGTATGTGGTTACCGGATCAAACTAGGGACTTTATGCTTGCTAGGCAGGTGCCAGAACCACTGAGCTATATCTCTGGCCCAAAATCATTTTTTTTTTTGAAAGATGAAAAAAACCAGTAAAGAAATTCTCTCACCTACAGACTGAGACCTAAATTCTGTATTTATTTTGTCCAAAGCCCCTTACTCTTTTTTTTAAAGATGACATTTTTAAATTTTTAAATTTTTTTTGTGATCTTGGGGATCAAATGCTGGCCCTTGTGCTTCCAAGGTAGGTGTGGTACCACTTGAGCTAAATCCCCTGCCAAAGTCCCTTATTCTTAGTCTAAACTCTGTATCCTCCTCAGAAGCTGACTGGTGAAACCTTACTGGTTATCTGCACTTCATGGTAAAAGTTTGCTTCTGAGGAGAAGATTTCATTAAAAAGGAAGGAAAAGAAAGATGGCAGAGAGAGACAGGGAGCCAGGCACTTGGCACCTCAGAGCCCATCCTCTGCTTGCGCACTGAGCCAGGCCTGGGCTTCTGTGACTGGTACCTGCACAAATGCCCACCAGCACCCTGGAGATGATGATCAGCTCGAAGGCCCGTGCCACACCGCTGACTCCCATAAGGATGGCCGGGACCACGGCGAAGACGTTGTTGACCAGCAGGGCCCCCTTTCTGCAAGACAGGGAGAAAGAGGGAAGGTGGTTCCTGCGTGGCACCCACATCCAGGAGCCTGGCAGGCTGGAGACAGGCTGGTGGAGAATGGGCCAGCATCACCCAGTGTCCCAGGTGGGCAGACCCGTGCCTAGGGTGGATTTGTCCCAGGCACCCTGGTGTGCAGTCAGTTCTGATGGCACCCTACCTCCCCCATTCCGACCCGCCCAGACTTGGCCGACCTTGGCCCCTGTCCCTCTCGGGACCTTGGCCGGGCGTTGTCCTGTCTGCACCGCAGGCAAAGTGCAAGGACCAGCTGTGGCTGCGGAGCGGACTGGAGGCCGTGCGGTGACAGGCCTGCCCTGCCCAGTGTGATCCACGCTCAGTGGGGCTGTGGGGTCCCTGGATTGGCACCACTGCCCGGAGCGTGTGGCATTGACAGCCTGGCCCTGTTACCTGCCGCACCAATCCACCAGGGGCCCGACCAGCAGCGAGCCCAGCAGGCCCCCCAGGGGGAACATGGACACGGTGCAGGACCAGAGCAGCAGCAGTGCAGACCCGTCCAGCGGTGCTCCGTGGCGCTGGAGGTAGGTTTCATTGTAAAACGACTTCAAGATCTGAAAAGCAAGCCCCCCTCAGCCTGGACTCTCACAAGACTCGGTAGAAAGTGTTGACGTCCCCCACGGAAGACATCTCTGCCTAAACTGCAGGACACAGCATCAAGGGAAGGATGGAATAATCTAGTCTGTGATAGTTGAGATGGAAAGCCAGACAGCTCCAAAAATGTAGGAATTTATTATCGTGGGGCATGCGCATGTGGCCCCAGCACTCCGGGAGGATGAGGCCGGAGGGTCCAAAGCTCAGCCTGGGTGATTCAGCAACTTCGCTACAGCTTATCTCACAAAAAAGGGAGGCCCTGGCTCGACACCCATGTATCACACAAATAAATACATCGTAAGCAGGTCCTGGTGGTACACACCTGCCATCCCAGCACGTGCGAGGCAGAGGCATGTCTGGGTATTGACTTTAAAAATCCTGCAGAGCTCACACACCTGGCGAATGGTGACTACCTGCTCTGCTGGGATGCGGGCTCCTGTCCCTCCTCCGTCCCTTCAGGGACCTCTCACCTGTACCTGTCCCTGGCTGTCTGGCTGGTCTATCCCTCCCTTCTGCTCATCCCTCATCAGTGTACAGAATGCCCTACCTTCTATAAGCATCACTGTCTTTCCTGGACACCAAAATCCTTCCAAAATGTGTCTGCCCCACTGTCTCTGCTTCCCTCTCTGTTTTTTTGTTTGTTTTTCTTGCTGTGCTCCTATACTGGCTCAGATTTGTAGCTGTGCTGAGGTTACAGGCAGGAACCGCCACACCCAGCCCCTCGCCTTCTCTCGAGAGCCCAGTCAGGTTTTGGTCTCCCCAGGGAGCTTGTCCTTCCACAAGTCAGAGCCTTGGCCAGCAGTCAGCAGTGTCTGCTCCCTTAGGGACATTTGGCCCTCACATCTCCCTACCCAGAGAGGTCTCTTCCCTTTGCTGTGCTGCATCCCAGTCTCAACCTTCGGGGGCCAACTCTACACTCTTCTCTACACCATCAATGGGTGGTTGTGCCCACGGGAGAATGTGGGGCATCTTGAACCCCAAGGAGCCAGACAGCAAGTCGAGGTCCCCTGGTCCTCGGGGCTGAGGGATGGCAGTGATGCCCACCTGGTGTGGCGTGTTGACCACGGAGATGTTGTAGCCATACTGGAAGGCAGAGCCCAGGGCCGCACTCAGCGATGCCAGTGCCAGGGTGATCGTGAGCTGCTTCAGAGACAGGGCAGAGTCAGGGCTCTGTGCACTTAGCTGGGCTCTACCTCCTTCCCCCTGGACCAGACACTGCCAGGCCCAGGGGAGGAGGAAAGAAGGCCACCAGGGCTCTGTAGCCTCCTTTCTGTCCCTGGGACCCTCCTAGGAATGTACACAGCATCTCCTGTGCCCCTGCCCCATGCTAGGCCCTGGAGAGGATATAGGAGATACAGGTGCTCTGGAGACCTGGCCAGCCATGTACAGCTTGCTCTCTGGTGAGGGGAGCCCACAGAGCAGACACACAGATGTATAACCCCAAGCTGCAGCAGTGCCTGGGCAGACAGAACAAAGGGGACAGACAGGCCACTGGGGTCGAGGGCCCTCAGCAGTGTGGGATGGGAGTTGCCTCTGGGAAGGCCCTATGCCAGCCACTGCAGAGGGACCAGTGATTCGGGTCCTGAGGAAGCCAGGGCCAGGTTTTGGTGGTGGCCCTGACATCCTGAGTGGCTCAGAGACAATGCTTGAGATAGGTGGCAGCTGACTGTGGTGTTTCCCAGAGAGACCCTGGGGACCAGCTCTCTGCCTGCCCTACTTTGCGCACCCTCCATTGGGTCTGGACCCCTCCCAGGGCCCCCATGTTGGGGGAAAGGAGTGGACAGGCACAGCCTCCTAGATCATCACTTACCCCTTCCCTGGGTGGGGTGGGCAGAGGGGTCCCGGTCCTGCTGTCCTTCATCCTGCCCGGTGCTCCTGTCACTGCTCCTGCTGGGTCTCCCAGGCCCATTGACTTTATCATCTGCTGCCCTCTGGACCATGGCTCCCCCAGTTGATAAGATATGGACTGATGCTCTGCCAGTGCCATTCACATGCAACGTGACGTTATCTTTGCTTCCAGCAGATCCCCCCAATCGGAAGCTCTGCATTTGCTGACCCTGCACCCGGAAGTGAGGAGTTTCAGAGACCAAGCCTGTGGCCAGGATGGAGATGGTTCTCTGTGTTACTGCTGTGTAGCAGCCTCTTTCAGTGCACTAGTAATAGTTTTGGAGGAAGAGTAAATAAAATGCTGTAAGAATGTGTGTGTGTGTGTGTGTGTGTGTGTGATGTGTGTGATGTTAGGGCTGGAACTACATTCCTAGCCCTTTGTATTTTTATATTTTGAGTTAAGGTCTCACTAAATTTCCCAGGCAAAATTTGAATTTGTGATCCTTTGCCTCAGCCTTCCAGTGTGCAGTGTGCTGGAATTATAGGCATGCACCACTGTGCCTGGTTTCAATTTTTTTTTTTTTTTTGAGACAGGGTCTCCCTTTGTAGTTCAGGCTGGCCCTGAACTCACTATGGAGCCCAGGCAAGCCTCAGACTCACCACAATCCTCCTGCCTCTGCCTTCTGAGTGCTAGGATTACAAGTGTGGGCCACCACGCCCGTCATTGTGCTGAGTGGTACTGATTGCTGGTGGACGTGAGTCACCATGCCCAGCATGGTGGTTACCAGGGATTGAATCAGGGACCTTGAGCTTGCTAGGCAGGCACCAGAACCACTGAGCTAAATCTCTGGCTCTTCAAATACATTTTTAAAGTCTGCAACTTTATTATTTCTAATTAGGCTCCTTAGTATTGTCATGGTTTGGCTCTGGGATGTTGCCTAGGGACCCACGTGTTACAAGCCTTGTGCTGGTGGAAGGGACTAGAAATCTTTAGGAGGTGGCCAGGTGGGAGGTTTTGGGCCACTGGAGATGTGCACTGAAGGCGATGTGGGGTGCTGGAAGGGGCCTCTGTCACGCTCTGCACCCTGCTCGGCCGGGTTCAGAGTGGCAGGACCCACCTACCAGGAATGGAGTCTCCAAAATTGTGAGCTTTTGAAATAAACCTTTTCTTTTGTTTCAGTCGATCAGCTCAGGTGTTCTATTACAGTAAGGAAAACTGACACAGATATTAAGTCAATAAGTTGTGGAACAAAGATGAGCCTGCTACAATCAACCCCAGAGAAAACAGCAAGACATGGCTGGACATGAGAAGAGATGGGGCTGCTGCTTCATAGGGCCATTGTGAAAATGATGAATTGTGAGCAGAACACATGGTGAATGTTTAAAAACATTAAACCTGGAGGGATGGTACATGCCTGTAATCTCAGAGCTCAGGAGTCTACGGCAGGAAGGTTGAGGTGAGCTCAAGCCAGCCTGGGCTACAAGACCTTGTCACAAAAAACCAAGACAGATTTTATTACATTAAGAGTTGGGGGCGGGGCCGGAGGGTTAGCTCAGTGGTTCCGGCGCCTGCCTCGAAAGC
>PVIC010052378.1:0-12191 GCA_004025085.1 Thryonomys swinderianus | reverse complement strand
GATCCAATCTAATTTCCTTGACTCTGAGTCTTAGGAAAAGCACTTAGGCACCCTCATAGTCTGGCCATCAGAGGTGAAAAAGGCTCCAATTAAGTGGGAAGAGTGTTCATTTTAAGCACTCTAAAATGTTAAGATTTTAAAAATACAGTGCTTAACATTCTGTAGAGCTACAAGAAAGAATACCCCAGCCTTCGTATTTACATGCCAAGCTCTGCCAAACCATTTCATAAAGTACCTTAAGAAAGTTTCATGCTTTCTCACACAAAAAAATCCTCTCCTTCCCCTGCTGGTGGCTTGCGCGTTCCCAGGAATGTGAACAGAGTATTCTCAGTTCCAGGGAGGCCGGTAGCTTGAAGGTAAAGCCCCTGCCAATTTCATTGTGGCACCTGATGCTCAAAGCTATTGCTGTTGAGTGCCACATTTTCTATTTTTATATTTTCTCTATATAATTGTAGGTGACTAGTCTACCTTTTTGTCAGGCCAGTTTCACACTTATTTTCTGTGTTCTGAAAAGTGAATTAACTACAGCTTGCTGGTTCTGTTTTTGTCATCTTTATGCACAAAGGGTTCTTTCTTTAACAAATGATTGTACTTTTGCATTCCTTCCATTAAGACTAATGTTGGATGTTTAGGCTATCAATTGTGATATTCTATTATATTTTTTCTACTTTTTACATGGCTACAGAAATACTTTGCTATTACTCTAATTATACTAGACTTAAAATCCCTAAAAAACTATAAATAGTGTAATCTGTGGCTATTAGAGTGAAATAATATAACGTATCACATATTAATAATAACAATAACCAATAGTCTTTACTGAACACTTATTTTGAGGTAGAAAATGCGAAACTTACCTCACAGGCACTTCATGAGGTTGTCATCTGTATCACCCCTTTTAAAAAGTTCAACCAAAAGAGAGTCCATCTCTGCCCTGAACCATCAAGTCTCTAAGTGCTAGACTTGAGATTCAAGTCAGGTCTTTGTGCCATCAAAACCCGCGTGATTAGTTCATAGGTCATAAGACATTAGGTTTGGGCTCTGAATTCATATGAGACGTTTTTCTTTTAACTAAAAACTTCTCTATTTTTAATTAATAAATCCAAACTTTTTTTTTTTTTTTTTGAGACAGGGTCTCACTTTGTAGTTCAGGCTGGCTCTGAGCTCACTATGTAGCCCAGGCAAGCCTCGAACTCAGCTATCCTCCTGTCTCTGCCTCCTGAGTGCTGGGATGACAGGCGTGAGCCACCACACCCGGCAATAAATCCAAACTTTAAAATGGTCATGTAAAAAAATCTTAGTAGATTTGGCTGCAATAGAATAATTTATTGGTTCATTGCTTTTAAATATGCATTAGGGGTTTGAAACAATTCAAGTGTTAGTTCGTTCAGTCTAATGGAAAAATCTCACAGAATAATTCCTTGAGAGTCTAATTTTTAAAGTTAAGGAAAGTTTAGAATTTCCATGTTACTAAACTAATAAACAATGTAAATATAAATATATAAGCAAAAACTCAAAAGATTAGAAAAGAAAGAACAAAAGAAAAAAAGAAATAGAAGGGAGAAAAGGAAAAAATTTAAAATAGGATAGTATAAAAAGGTAGTTCAGGGCCGGAGATTTAGCTCAGTGGTTCTGGTGCCTGCCTCGGAAGCACAAGGTCCTGAGTTTGATCCTGGCAACCACATAGAATGCTGGGCGTGGTGACTCACGCACACCAGCAATCAGTACCACATACCACAGTGCCGGGCGTGGTGGCTCACGCCTGTCATCCCAGCACTCGGGAGGCAGAGACAGGAGGATTGCTGAGTTCGAGGCTTGCCTGGGCTACATAGTGAGCTCAGAGCCAGCCTGAACTACAAAGCGAGACCCTGTCTCAAAAAAAAAAATAGTTCATATAACTATATTAGAATTGTATATATGGAGCCTCAGACTATTTAGTTGACCCTCTCATTTTACACATTATGAAAACTTTTACCCAGGAATTTAAAAAAATTTTTAAAAACATCTGTCTCAAATCACATGACTGGATTAGTAGCACTGGAGATAAGCCTGTCATTTGATTTAGAGATCTTCTAGTTTTATACGTTAAGTCCTAGATATAACACTAGGTATGGGCAAACATAGTGCATTTTGAAATGTTCATTTTGAATTTTTAAATCTGTGACTAATGTGTCCTAAATATATAATTGTAATATAAGATTAGAATAGCACTCAAAGTTCTATTTATGTCGATTGCACAAATGATGCACTTTTAAAATATTTATGAATATGTATTATCATTATTATTGGTGTCTCAGATCTCTAATGAGTTGTGTGTGTGTGTATGCGTGTGCGTATAGTGAATGTATGTGTGTAAGTATAAAAATTTCTCTGACGGAGATGGAACAAGTAGATTCAGATACAATCAGGATCTTTGAAACTCTATTTTTGGCATCAGCTTTGACCAGAATAGCTTTTTGAAGTTTACAAGTGTTCGCTTTTTCTCTCTAGGTGGTGACTATAGGTTCAGTGACAATTTAAAAAAGCTAAAGTGTAGGGCAAGTTAACATATACATCTTTCATTCCACTTCCAGCTGCAATTCAGTTCTGGGTTTAGAGGAGCAGTGAAGGGAATCTCTTTGCCCTCCTAGTCTCTGTACAGAATCGGAAAAATGTAGACGAGCCAGATAGGCAAAGAAAAATGGCTTCACATATGACAGCCGAGGGATCTTTGTGCTCATAGAAGAAAATTTGAAGATCTGGAGGAAAACGTCACTTTTTCTACACATATTGACCTCCTACTAGGGTCCAGATACACATATAGTCATATCAAGGGACTTAATATACAGCAATGAATGAGACAGCATTTGCTTTTTAAGAGCTCAGAGTCATGGGGATGAATATATTTTAAACAAACATTTATGCTATGATACATTAAGTGTTACAACAATTTGGAATGTGCACATAATCTGGATCCAAAAGATGTAAAATATTGAACGGTCCTTGGAAATAATAGTGAATATGCAGGAGCACTAAGAGACTGTATCTTTTCAGATGTTCAGCCTTACGTTTGTGTCTTCAAAAGATTAGACATTTTCTGATGTTGAGGGGAAGGAAATATCCCTGTTTTTTTTTAAATGACTGTATATCCATGTTCTGGCTTGCAAACAGAAGGTGCTTAAAACATATTGAAAAACTGATAGTTTCAAACCTATTTCTCAATAACAATAAGGAAAGAATAGCTTCTACTCAGCATTCTAAATAAGAACTTATTTAATTTAATGATTAATTTATCCAGTTCCTTTTGGGGTACATTTTCCACTTGGTCAGTGGAGTGGAAACTGGACATTAGCCTCCCCATTCTTTGAATACACGCTGCCAATAGCATACTACATTTTTTTTACATGCTCTTTGTATTTCAGTTATAAGCTTGTTAGAGCTCAAAATTGGCCTGCTTAGCATTTTGTTTAGCATTAAAATGTTTAGCATATTACATGTACTAGTGTAGTTTGATGGTAGAGTTAAATCAACTGGAAAGAGTGATTTGGGTCAGTAACCTTTATCATGTTTCAAGTGAGGAAAAACCTCCTCTGGAGGAATTCTTTACCCTAGTTGTCTATTTCTAAGATGTCCAGCATTTGTTGTAGTTTAGGGATATAAAGAGGGGAATTGCCTATTTAATAAGCTGCCAGTCTGTCTCCCCCAAGGGTCCTGTGGCCGTGAGTTTGTGTTTAGGAATGTTTGAGATCCCAGGTGGGTGTCAAGGCATCAGCGTTTCCAGTGTGCAGAGTCTTGAGTCAGGCTATGAAAGGGCACTGAGAAAGTAGGTTAGTCCATAAAAGGGTATTTAGCTTTGTATGTAGTATTAAAATGTTATGTATTTCTGAAAGAATAGTTTTCTGCTACTGTAATTTTCACCATACTTGTATTTCCAACTATATAAATAGGCTGTGATAGGCTAGCCTAACCACCACTTACATATTGTTTCCATGGAGATAGAGATTTTTGAGTTCCAAACGATAGCCTAATAAATGAACTTTTGGAGCACAGTGTTTTCGTAGGTTAAGAATTTCCTATGTTTGCATTTTTATTATTTATTTTACCTTATTTCCTATTATCTCTCTCCAGTGCTGAGGTCTAATGGCGATCGAGTGTGACTCTAAACACACTACCTTGCTGCCCTTCTTTTCAGGGACCAGGTTCAGAAATCGCATGATATAATAGGAAATGGAGATGATAATAGCTACACATTTCCTACTTTTCCACAATGATAGAAAAATAATTGAGGCCATATTTGTGAATAGTAGAAAGAGATGTGCTGTGTAGAAATCTGAATGTCATTATTCCCCAATATGTTGCACGAGGAAGAAAAATGTAAACACCATTATGGTTCATCTTACTCCTTTTATCCCAGATTGAGTAACCTTTCAGAGTCCTTTATTCTTAACAATCTAATTGGACATTTCTCAAATACCTATGGACGGTGGCTTGTATCAGCTCACTGCTTCCACATGTGAAATGTCTACAATATCACTAATCAGCTGCCACTATAATTTTTATTTATGTTTGCTAGGATATACAAATTAATTTCACTCCCTGGAGGAAAGAACCATACGTGACAAGCAAAGGGCATTCCTGGACAAGAAGCTGGTGACAGTGCTGAGTTTGCTGCTCAGGAAATGCTTTGTCATGTGATGAGGTTGGCTAGCGGACAAGGAGGGTAAAGATTCCAATTTCTTCTGAATTTCTCCATCAGTAGCCTCCTGATATGCGCGATCATCCCGAGAGTGTTAGTGAATGTGAGTCGTTTAATATAAATCCATCCACCTTGTTCTCTTCAACTAGCAGCAATAGCAAGGCTCTGGCAAAGGCTAGCAAGGAGAAAAATAAAAGCTGAAAGTTCTAATCAAAACTCTAATCAGAAAGATGACAACTGGTGAAGATTATTACATTTTCTTTGCTCCCTTGATGAATTTAATAAAGAACTAATCAAAGATCATTAGAAGGCTTTTGTGCCTAGCTTGCTTTGTAACTGCATTGCAATCTGAATTTGTGTTTAGTGGGCTTTCTGGGTTGGGTTGGGCATGTAAATATATTAAAAGCTATAGGTGGTTAGACATTCTTTTAGTACTTTTAGTTAATGTACAAACATGAAAATGTATAAGCTATTTATTGTGCTCATCTCTGTCAACTAAAAATATAGAGGATTTTGATTTTGATCTTTGGTAATTGGAATTTTAAAATTTTGTATCAGTGCCTAACTCAAAATTTTTCTAATGATCTTTGATTAGTTCTTTTCTTAAATTAACAGGAAAATAAAAAATGGTATCATTTAATTTCCAGAGCATAAAAATATGTAAATAACTCTCTAACTACCAGAGCCACTAGAAATTTATAGAAAATTACAGTAATATCTGAAGAGGTTTATCACTCCCCCTCCCCAATTCTGAACATTTGCTTAATGTTCCTTGTTTTCAAATTATCTCCTTATAGCCTTCCAGCTACATTTTAAGCACTACATTGTGCTATCTTTTTATTTTTATTTTTTTTTGAGACAGGGTCTTGCTTTGTATTTCAGTCTGGCCCTGAGCTCACTAGGTAGCCCAGGCAAACCTCTAACTCAGCAATCCTCCTTCCTCTGCCTCCTGAGTGCTGGGATTACAGGCCTGAGCTACCACTGCCTTGCACTGTGGCATGTGGTACTGATTGCTAGTGGGTGTGAGTCACCACGCCCAGTATTGTTGTATGTGGTTACTGGGGGATTGAATTCAGGACCTTGAGATTGCTAGGCAGGCACCAGAACCACTGAGCTAAATCTCCAGCCCTGTACTATCTATCATTTTTTGTTCCCCTTCTTATGACATCTATATTTCACCCATATCTAGGGCCCACTTTTTCAAACCTCGGTGTCTGATTGGTCTTATGCGGTCTCCTCTACATCCTGTAATAATACCACATTGTCCTAGTAATTTAGTATTTCTACCAATTATTACATTTTCCCATATCAAAGAGCCTCCAACCCTCTCACTTGATAACATGTGATTTGTTTTAATAGCAGAAGACCTTTATGCTCACCATAAAGTAATTGGCTCTTATTAATAACAAAAAATAAATTTTGTTTTGAGGTTTTAAAAAATACAGTTATATCCTCAATAAAGCACTTCTTGCACTTCTACCTACCTTTTGCCAGAACAGAAAAATTATTCTGGAATTCCCAGGATGAATAAAGGAAACAAACAGTGATAGCTTTAAAAATCAAATGAAAAAATAAAATCTTACAATAGGCTGTTTTGTTGGATTCTTCAGGGAAACAAAACCCAAGTCTGGCTAAATATTTTATGAAAATCTGCTTCTGTACTAGTTTCTACATTTCTTTCTATGAGATATCTCATGACTATTTTAAGGCTTATCAAAGAATTTTTAAATGTTCTGATGCAAGTAATGTAAAACTCTACTTATAAGAGATGGGTATTAGATTCTTTTTTTTTTTTTTTGAGACAAGGTCTCACTTTGTAGTTCAGGCTGGCCTTGAACTCACTATGTAGCCCAGGCAAGCCTCGAACTCAGCAATCCTCCTGCCTCTGCCTCCTGAGTGCTGGGATTACAGGCGTGAGCCACCACGCCCGGCGGTATTAGATCCTTTTACTCAGCAGAAACAATAATGTAACTCTGAATTATGGCTGTAGTCTATTGGTCAAAGGAGAAGCAAATGGGAACTCTGAAATGGGACTCTGAACTTTCAGAGACAAAGTTACACGTTAAATTTCCTAACAATCTGAGAAAAGCTTTAAATGAGAAAACTTTCAAGATAATTTTCAGCATCATCTTGTTACAAGGGAAACATTTAAGAGAGTTAATTCTTAGAAGTAACTTGAAATCAAACCCATAGGAACTTTAACTCCATGATGATTTTTATTCTTAGCATGGCCTGAAGGTATTTGTCCACTTCTTTATGTTTCTGCTTCCTATTTTCTCTTTCTTACCGTTTCTGGTGCCTTTACATGTTGTAGGTTCAGATCTCTCTTTGACCTTCAAGACATCTGTCAGGGAGTCCCTGTAGTCTGGCAATAAATTCTCTAAGTTATTATACTTTTAAAAATAATGATTTGACACTTGTTAGTAAATGCTTTTTGTTGAATATGAGGTTGCATATTGAGAGTAATTTTTTCTTTTCAGTACTCTGAAAAAATGTCATTTTATTGCCTTTTAGATGACATTGTTTTTGAGGAGAAATCTTAAAGTCGCTTTCTGTTTATTTACCTGCAGGATTTTCTGTTGATCTTTGGCTTTTCAACAGTTTGACTGTGATGTATGTTGCTATGATTTTCTTGAGTGGGTGCATTATAATTTCTATATTTGTAAATCAGTATTTGTTCAGATGTGGAGAGTCTTGAGCTGTTGTTTCTTCAAATCACTTTTTACACCACATTATTATCTTTTCATTGGCCTCAGTTAACTGTGTGAAAGGCTGCTATTGTCTAATAGTTCCCAGAGGCTCTTTATTTTTTCTTCAGTCGCGCTTCTAGTTTTTGGTTGAGTCTGCTGTTTGTACCTACATTCAGGGCCCTGTGTTACATCACTGCCCTGTGACTGTGCTATGTTGTCAAGCTCATCAGTTTTTGTTTTGTTTTGTTTTTTGTTTTACAGTTGCTATATTTTTCTTTTCTGGAAGTTCTCATGAGTTTATAGATTCTACTTCTCTGCTATTTCCTATTTAACCACTCATTAGCATCATATTTTTCTTTGAGTCATTCAACACAATTTTCTTTTAATTATTTCTATGCCAAGTAATTTTTTGAGTAAATATTTGACATTGTGGATATTCTAGATTCTATATTCTTTTTCTGAAGAGGATTGATTCTTATTTAAGAAGGCAGTTTACATGTTCTTTGATGAATTATTAGATTGTTCACTGATCACTTTAACTGTGTAGACTTGGTATTTTGCATTAATGTAGATCTGTAGAAAGCTAAAGGTGTCTCTCAAGATCTCCTAACTTAGTATTCACTCTCCAAACTGTGTTTCCATATAAATCTTGCTGAGGTTTGGCATTAGGTTTTATTGTGGGGAGGTCTAAAGCAGAACTTTCTCTGAGGGCATGTTGCTTATTCCAAAATTTTAGTCTTCGTTGGTGTCTCTGTTGCATATCAGACTTTTAATGAATGGCGTAGCTCTCTCTTCTTTTTGTGTGTCTTTTACAGCAGATTGCACCTGGTGCAGCCTCCTTGCATTCTGCTATATTTTCTGCAGCTGGATAGGACAGACAACCATGCTCTCTGTTCAGACTCCATATCTCTACCCTGCTTATAAATTGTCTCCAGAGCTAGAGCTGACGTAATCATGTGTCTTGCCTCATGCATTTCCTTTTTCTCAAAGATGTTACATTGCTTGTTACCCAGGGCCTGAAATCAGTTGACTCATAGTTTGTCTGATTTTAGAGGTTTTTTTTTTTCTTTTTTGAAGAGTTGGTAGTCCAGCATTAGTTACCTTAATAGCTGAAAGTGAGAGTTCAAGAGTTAGATGTTAATTTCAACACTACTATACTGGAAGGAAATACAGGCACCTAGGAATTTTCCAGAAATGGTTTTAAATAATCCTAGCCAAATTGAGAAAACTCATAGATTCACATTAAATCATTTTAAACTCAAGATCATGTAGGCCATGCTTAGCAAAGTGCCTCACAAGAACATATTTTAATGGATTATTACTTTGTTGGATAGAGTAGAAAGCAAGAGGAAGAACTCACTCTGTAGAGCTGTAACTTATGCCCAACCAGTTAACTCTGTATTCTTGGGATTAAAATCATATTTGGTATGGTATGTCTTTATTTGGGATAACTGAAGCAATCTCATTAAAAACTAAAGAAACCTGGTAATTTGATATTTCTAGTTTACCTTGACTTATCCTCTGGAAGATATTTTCTGAAACTCAACATAATTGTTGAAATTTTCTGGTAGAAGGAAAATTCCAAGCTTGGCGACTTGGATGGTACGTTGGAGGACTTCTCCCAGTTTCGGTAAGAGGGTTATTCCTGTGGTGATTAAAGTTAATTGTGTCAACTTGATTGGCAGAGGATAAGTAGAATGAAATGAAATATACCAGATCCCATATTCTCCATTTTTTCTTTCTTTCTTCTTCTTAAATTGTTTTGCTGTGAAGAAAAATAAAATCTCCTTAGTTTTTTCCATTACCCATTAATTCTGCCTCTCAGTATTTTATACTTCACTGCTTGAAAATTGAAGATATAGTGAGCACTGAGCAGTCAGAAGAGAGAGTTCGTACTGGAACCTTGATTTCTGTTTTTTCTGCTGGGTAAGCCATTTCTTCATGCTTGAAGATGAGTGCACATTGTGAGTTTGCTTGAGGAATTTCTGGAATGAAAGGCTAACGGCTGTTCTAGACTAATGCAGGCATGAGATATGGGATAGGCATGTCTACAGACACATTGGGGGGAAGTCAAGGAATAAGTGGCTATATTAAAATGAATTAACTCAAGTTTTTAGAAATTATATAGATTTTGGATGTTATAAGTCACTTCCTATTGCGTTTTTTCATCACTATTATATGTTATTATATATAAGCATTTCTCTTTTCACTGTCACATTTATTGGGACAGACTACAAGCCACAGTTATTCCTTGTTTTCTGTTCCCCTTTCTCTGGCACAGGCTAGTGCCAGTAAATGCTGAAGCCTATTGTTGTATAAGCGGCAAGGAAGTACAATGTCTCTTAAAAGAATTACCCATGTAATCCCAAAGCCCTTCACTACACTATTTTTTCTGAGGCCATTCTTTTTCTTTAACAGCGATTACACAGGTTGCAGGAAGTCCAATGTATTCTTCAATTACATAGCAGTTTCTGGAGTTGAGACCTACTCCTTTGTTCTTCCTTTTTTTTTTTCCTCTATACCCTTGCTCTTGATTTTTCGCAATTTCTTTTCTCCCTTCGCTATTTCTTCAGATTGGCCCATTCTGTTATACTGTGTTCTGCTTCCAAATGTGCCCTCACCACCCTTTCCTTCAGGGCAATGCTGTCATGACTATCAATGTTATATTTTTCATTTTATATGCATAATGCAAAAGAATGATAGCACTGGTCACACTATTGATAAATTATATGAAATTTCCACTCCAGCAGTCTTTATTGGTTCACTCTGTATTTCTAGGACCTGCTGTCTGCCCTCCAGACACTGAGAAAGTTTTGTGTTTTCAATACGTTTCTTTCATGGTCTGACCTTATTCACCCCTGTAGTTGTGAGAACCCACTCTAAAATTCCTGTAACTCTCTGATGCAGAGAAATTTGGCTGTTTCTTAGGCTCACCTTCTCCCATTCAAATTCTCTTGGGGTTGGACTATGTTCAGTTTAAAAAGGTCCTAATTGGTTGCTTTCCCAAACAATAGAGCAATTTTCTCTTCAAGAGAAATTCTGTGGCTCTCCTAGAACAACTAAGATAGCCTTCAGCTTAATATTTTTAGTTGTAAACATAATTTTTTAGAAATAACTTTACATAACGTTTTAAATAAAGTGATTAGACATATGATTTAACAAAATGGTAGACATAGACAGAGGTCCACTTTTTAGAGAGGTGATTCTTGAAGATGTGGGCCGTCAAGAGTTTGTGATTTCTGTCCTTGTCTTTGAATGACATTGGAGATATTTAGAAACAGGTTAGAAAGGTAGCAATAGTTTGTCCTGTGTCTTCTTAAAACCTGGGAAATAAAGTTATTTCAAGGCTAACTAAAGAAGTGCTGAAACTTCAACTGGGATAAAGTGGAGGATGAGAAGCAAATTTGTAACAAATTCTCATATTCCAGTAATGCAAATGAAGTTGAAGGCTAGTGTCAGAGGCAAGCACACTGTCAGTGAGAAGTCAGGGTTCTACTTAGGAGAGTAATAACTCTGGAAAGGCAGGAGAATGTGTTTTGCAAGATTTGTATGCATGTTGTCTATGTCTTCAATGTTCTTGTATAACATTTTGAATTCTATTGCTCAAAATTTCTATTATACTAATTTTAAAAGCTTTATATTAAGAATGCTTAATTTTATGTTAAGAGATCTTGGGTGTGTTACTGAGGGGAAATATATCACATTAAAACTTTGTTTTTTGAGACAGTGTCTCACTTTGTAGTTCAGGCTGGCCCTGAGCTCACTATGTAGCCCAGGTAAACCTCGAACTCACAGCAATCTTCCTGCCTCTGCCTCCTGAGTGCTGGGATTACAGGCACGAGCCACCATGCCAAGCACTGTGGTGGGTGGTATTGATTTCTGGTGGGTGTGAGTCACTATCTCCAGCACTGTGGTATGTAGTTACCAGGGATTGGACTCTGGACCTTGCACTTGCAAGGCAGACACCAGAACCACGGAGCTAAATCCCCAGCCCAAAACATTTTTAAAAATAGATTTCCTAGATATATTTACAAAAACTTGCAAAGAAGATGGAATTATTTTCAGACTCAGAAAACTCCATCAGAAAACTTTTAGATCTGATAAACCAATTCAGCAAAGTGGCAGGATACCAAAATCAACACACAAAAATCAATAATGTTCATGCAAACCAATAATGAAACTAAGAAAGAAATCAGGAAAACAATTTCATTCACAGGGGCTTAAAAAATATCTAGCACTCAGCGTAAACAATGAGGTGAAAGAATTCCACAGTGGAAAATTACAGAATACCAAAGAAAGAAGTGGAAGAAGACATTAGAAATGGAGTATATGCCTTGTCCATGGTTAGAAGAACTACTACTGTGAAAATGGCCACATTACCAAAAGCATCTACAGATTCAGTGCCCTCTCTATTAAAATGCCAAAAGACAGTCTTCATAGAACTAGAAAAAAATAATCCAAACTGGGCGTGGTGGCTCATGCCTGTAATCCCAGCACTCGGGAGGCAGAGACAGGAGGATTGCTGAATTTGAGGCTTGCCTGGGCTATATAGTGAGCTGAAGGCCAGCCTGAACTACAAAGCGAGACCTTGTCTCAAAAAAAAAATCCTAAAATTTGTATGGAATCATAAAAAAACCAGAATAGCCAAAGCAATCCTGAGCAGAAAGAGCAAAGCAGGAGACAATACAATGCTGGCTTTCAAGTTATGTAATAAAACCATCAAAATAAAAACAATGGGGGACTGACACAAAACAGACACGTAGACCAGCGGAATAGAGCAGAAAGCACTGAGACAATCCCATTTACCTACTGCCATCTGGGCCTTG
>PVIC010052377.1:0-12185 GCA_004025085.1 Thryonomys swinderianus | reverse complement strand
GGCCCCAAATATACATTTTTTTTACTTCCAAAGGTGACTTAGTTTACAGTTAGAAAGTCAAGATGACAGATACTAAAAAGAAAAAGTTAAAAAGTTAAAAACTGATATATACTAGTTTGAGATATTAGCTTTTTTTTTTTTTTTTTTTTTTTTGAGACAGCGTCTTGCTTTGTAGTTCAGGCTGGCCCTCAGCTCACTATGTAGCCCAGGCAAGCCTCGAACTCAGCAATCCTCCTGCCTCTGCCTCCCGAGTGCTGGGATTACAGGCGTGAACCACCAAGCCAGGCCTAGCTTTTTTTTTTTTTTCATTAAACCCAATTACTTTTCTGACAGTACTTTAATTCTACTTCTAAATTTTAAATATAATTTGTGTACTGGTTTGCTTTTAATTGTTATCTTTTAAACACAGAGAGATCCATCATAAAATGGAAAGTTATTGGGCAGATATTTGAACGCTGAAATGATATTAAGTGTACAAGGTGTTTAATGGTATTTTCATTTTGTTTATAAATTCTCAGCTTAGAAAATACTTTGCTGTGCTCACTTCGGCAGCACATATACTAAAATTAGAAAATACTTTGTTTCTTTCACTACTTTGTTTTAGTATTTTTTTTTCATTTGGGAAGAACCTAAGAGGAGAGTTTTGGCTCAAATTTGTATAATTAATAAAAATGTAAATTGCAATTTTTATACATTTTAGGTATATAATCTAGAACTATTTTAATAATAATGAATTTTAATTGGTCATCTTTAGAATAACAAACATTTTATAATTCTATATATGAATCATATCTAGTATGGAATCATATTTTCTTTATAATTATAACAAGGGAAAAATTCAGTTTAATACATTATTTAAATGTGTAAACTGAAAATTGACAACATCTGTTACTTTAATGCAAGATGACATGGAAAGGATTGTAAGATCAAGCTTCCAGAACATGACACAAGTTCTTTATGAATTAAAAAACAGCAATCATTAATTCAAGGCTGTGACTCTCTACAGTTTGAGGCCCTTTGAACTTCAAAATGAGAAGATCTGTACTAGCCTCTTAATTGGTGCACAAAAGTAACATGGAAGTGAATAATAGAAATATGATGTACTTAAAAATGAAAATGACTACGTGTTTTAATATCTTTGGCATTTAAACCATTAAGCAAGATTTTTAAATGGTTATTAAGATTTAGTCTATTACTATTTCACTACATAGCAGTGATATTCAACTATTAAGGTGATTTTATTTTGAATTAAGCTATTCATACATAGGACAAAGTACAAATTATTTGAAAGAGATAAATTATAAGATGTTATGTAAATTAAACAACTATACATATAAGTGGACATTAGTGTGAAACAATTTAATCAATAGTATCTAATTTTTTCTTCAAAAGTGTTCTAAATAAAACAAAAATAATAAAGAATTTTAAATGAAAGCAGTAATAAATGATGCATTTTCCTTACTAATTAGTGTTGTCATTAGGATAGCAACTGCTCAATGGCACATTTTTGTTTAGCACATTGTAAACATGATTACATTTCACTACCAGAAGATTAAAAAAATATAATTACTTTTTGTCTATTTCAAGTGTGTATAAGAATTATAAAGATGAAAACTGCAACAAAAATACAAGATCATTAAGATGATGCAAACAAATTATTTTCTTTCCTCAGCAAAAATCCATCAGTCTATTTTTAAAATGCCGAGAAATAATGTACAGTGTTCATTTGTATTTCTCAACTATCTCTGAAATTATTCCTAAAGCTTTTTAACAAATATTTTATATAAACAATAAATAGGGTAAAAGTCAGGAATCATAAAATTCTGATTATTTTGCATAGAAATCAAGAAGTGTTGAAATACCATTTCATGATTTAGATTTCTAATTTAAAGAGATAGTTATCTACAGGAGTGCCCCAGAAATCATGAGCTCTGTTATTAATTTCTATACTTTGTTAAATGTCTTCAAATAAGACTCATTAGTATTGTTTCTATGTAAAAAACATAGTAATATTTGCTTCTTTTCTGACAAAATTGTCACAAGGATTCATGGACTACATTTAGAAAAGATACAGAATTTCTTAGGAGAAAATAGTTATGTTGCTTAAAATATTTCAAAAGTAAATTATGAATCATTACTTGTGCTGAATTTCAAAATTAATCTCAAAGAGGAATTCTGCACTGAAATTTTTTTTCTTGGTTAAAATGTCATGAACTTGGCAAAAGACTTGGTGTTTTAGAAAAGGATCTATAACTGAATAAATTTTGGAACTTCTCTGGGTATTTTAAATAATATAAAACTTGCCTCTCAGTGTTTGACTTTTCGGCCACCACAAAGATGAACTGCTTGACAGAAAATGACATTAGCACTAAGGAGAGACAAGTCACCTGCCATGAACTTTATGTATTAATTCCTTTTAATTTCATCCCATTTTGCTTGAATACAGTAACCATAAGTTTTGAAAAATGTACTATATCAAATTTAAATAAACACCAATAAATATTGATTTCTCTGATGTAGACAAGTAATATGAAAGGTGTAATATTTTCCACTTATGGTTTGACTTATATATATTCTAATTACAAAACAATTTAAAGGGTTCTTTTAGGTTTTTAGTTGAAAAAAGCTGAAAAAAGTTATGTTTAAATCGAATTATTGAGAGTTCCAGAGACAGGAGTGAAGTGATTTGCTAAAGGTTTAAGTCACTTTCACTTTTGAAATGCCAATAAAGAATCCCAAAATTGGAATGTTTTCTCAGTCATTAAAATGATTGACTTTTGGTGACTATTAATTTAGAGACAAAGTATATGTTTGTGTGTGTGTGTGTGTGTGTGTGTGTGTGTGTGTGTGTGTGCATTTATGTAACCTCTCTCTCCAGTTGGATATAGGTTTGACGGTGCACGACTCCAATCCTAGTAACTCCAGAAGGTGAAGCAGGAGGACCACAACTGGGAGGTCAGCTGAAGCATTTTCTCTGGGTCTTGGCTCCAAATAAATTTTAAAAAGGAATAGGGCTACACCTTGGGTAGAGTGCTCGCTCGGCAGGCACAAGGCCTGAGTTGAGTCCCCAGAACCAGGTGAGTGGAGGAGAGGAAGCTGCTCTTGGCTAACACCTCCCACTTCCTGTGTTGTCAGGCAGACTTGCTCCTTGCATTTGAATGACAGTGACCAGTGACCGGTGCTAATTTGTCCTTGCACGTGCGTACTACAACTTCACTATTTGCTCTGATGAGATTATTTTCTAGCTTCCTGAACCAGGAAGAATGACACTGGATACCTGTCAAAACAGAAAACGACACAGAGGAATGAGCATGTCACAACACGAGGTAAAAATGAAATTGGGCCATATACTGGTACAGATTCTCAATATTGTGTGTGATCATAATGTGCATATATAATGTACTAATAAAGATTCAAATAAATAAAATTTAAAAATGTGTTCAAATACAGATAAACATGAAAAATATATGAAAATTATGCATGACTTTATCCACTGGGTATAATTTGAGAAAACTGGGTACTATTACTTATATTTAATAAAGAATTATGTTGTTATGTTACTCTAGAATACTAGGAAAACCACCAGGTAATGGTAATATACTTTCACTTATAGTGGTACATGAAATGGTTTAAAAATATAAATAAAATGCATACATCATTGATGTTTTTGGAATAGTGATCCACAAACGTAGTCACGGGGAACTTTGACATGCTTCGATATTCCTAGTTTCCCAAACTTAAGATACTGATGTAGTGAAAGATTTCAAGGAAAATTTTGTGAATGGAACATTTTAAGATACCTACTCTCATTATTCTTGCAGTTACTGCTTGTTTGCCTGGGGTAAAGATTGAATAAAGAATTTATTGCATTCAGCCACAAATCCAAAATACACATGACACAACTGGGGTTTTAGCCTAGTATTGTACCTACTTTGGAAGCATAAGGGCCTGACTTTGATCTCTGGTACCGAAAAAAAAAAAGTATATAATCAAGAACTGGTTAAACTTAGCTTTTTACATGAACAGAGTATAATTTCTAAAGTAGACCTCATGCCACTGTCCACAGCTAATTTCAATCCAAGCATATATCATATTTCTAAACTTTTACAGATAAATGAAAAAAAAAGCAAGACACTTTGGATCAAAAATCAGGCAACTGTAGAAAGGCTGAGGGGAAAATGAAATCCCCAAATTGCCTGGCTCAACATTTAATTTCACCTACAAGGAAAAGACCTTCTTCCAGATGTCAAGTGGCCTATCCACAGCCAAATGGTACTTAGTAGTCTAGTTAAAAGTGAAACTGAAGTTAAAGAAAAATATCTTGATCCTTTAACTAGTATTTTTCCTTCCTTTAGATATTCACTGAACACAAGGTTAAAAATGTTCGTATTTCAAGGCAATAAGAAAAAAAATGACATTACTTACATTCACACATCTCCTTGACAAAAATAAAGGAAAAGAAAATTTTGAAAATATTTCAAACACCCAAGCTTAATTTAAAAATAGCATGCAGATACTCAAATATGAAATCAATGAACAAATATGTGTTTAATATGTCTCTAAAATGCAAAAGGCTAAGAATATAAAAAATAAAATCAACAATAGTAGATTTTGAATAATTTGATTTTATACTGAAAATGCTTTTAAGTTCAAATAGTGCTGAAACTTTCATAGAAAGCAAATATTTAATTTCATTTCTAAATTAATGAAATGTGCATAGAGGAAAGAGACTTTTTATCGGTCAATCCTTTTTCTTGCATCCACTTTTTGAATTATTATTAAATCCTATATTTCAGTATCTTTCAGCCCTACCACCATTATAAGGTCTAAGAGTACCTGTCAATTTTACAACAAACGGTTTCAAGCAAATATGCTGAGGGATTCTGGAGTGTAGTGACCCCAGCATCTTGTCCCATTCACAGAAACACCCAAGACAACCAGGGAACCTAAAAGTTAAAAATGTATTGAAGGTTAAATAAAAGAAGTAGGAAACAATAGAAATAAAAAAAACTGAAAAGAAGTGAGAAAATACACTATGTACACAGAACATCACTCAAACAGTGAGAAGATAGTCAGCAGGTGGCCTGACATCCACCATCTTTTACATGCTTTCTCAAAGGTTAGATCCCAGCTGCAGAAAGCTGTCCTGCCTGCTGATGTGACAAGCTCTCTGGTTTGACAGGCGAGGCCCGAATGTCCAGCCTGATTGGTAAGTCAGTCTCCTCACTGGTTCTCCGTGATTGACAAGTCACACTCTATTGTCCAACCTCCTTGCAATTTCCTAATGTCTTGCCTCAATTTCTTGTTATGTCTCTGATGAGTGCAATTAAACTTTTGCTCCCAAGTGTTATATCTCCTCAATCGTTATAGGTGAGAAAGGGAAAGAACAAATTGTATCTACAGAAGAACTTTTACAGAATGTTTGCATAGAAGAAAATTCTGTTGTAACTTCTTATAATAATACTCATTTATTAGCACATATTAGTTTCATACCAAACTGTATTACTAAAACTAAAGAAATTCATTTGACAATGATAAGCTAGTTACCTCATCAAGAGGTCATACTATGCTGGATATTCATGTAGCTAATGACAGAACTTCCAAATACTGGAAGTAAAAACTTGTAGAACTCCAAAGGAAAAAAAATAGTAACTCCTGTATATAGGGACCAGATAATAGTAGGGAAAGGGGGAAAAAAGAGCCTCAACATATGTCATGTACAGGTACAAATCCTCAGTATCAAATGTGATCACGATATATATAGTACCAATAAAATCAATTAAAATTATATTTGGAAATTTTAGTACCATTTATTGTCAAATTGAAGGAGGGAGCAGACCAACATTAGAACAGATTTTAACAGTGCTAATAAATTTGATATAATTAACATTTATAAAGCACTCAAAGAGCCATAGTTATATGTTCATGTCATATGAACTATATGTTCTTGCATATGAAAAGTTACCAAGATCAATCATACTATGGGCCATGGAACAAATTTTTGCAAAGTCACTGAGGATTATGTAATACACACTATATTCTCTGATGAAATTAAATTAAATTGAAAGTAAATTTTCATAGAGATTTCTGGAAAACTGAAAAATTCATAGAAATGGCCAGATGTGGTGGCTCACACCTGTAGTTCCACTCGGGAGGCAGAGGCAGGAGGACTGCTGAGTTTGAGCCTTGCCTGGGTTACATAGTGAGATCAGGGCCAGCCTGAACTACAAAGCGAGACCCTGTAACAAAACAAAACAAAACAAAACAAAACAAAACAAAACAAAACAAAACAAAACAAAACAAAAACAGTAAAATCTCCAGAAGAGCTCAAGGAAACACTTAGAAGTGATATATATTTTTGTTACCTTGATTATGAGAATATTAGAAGTATTTGCCTATATTCAAATTTGTCAAATGAATACAATAATTGTGCAGTTTTTTTATGTTTGCCCATCAGTTATTCCTCAATAAAGATGCTAAAATTAAAAAAAAAGAAATGGAAATGAAAAATTATTTGAAATGAATCTACTCTAAAGGAAATGCCTGGATCACAAAGAAATACATAATATGATGTTCAATATTGTTACTCATAAAGGAAACACAAATTAAAATCACAAAGATCACTACTCATTTAAATGACTAAAATTAAAAATATTCATCATAGTGTATGTCAGAGTGGATATGGCACTTTGTAGACTGTTGAATATAAAAGCATAAAATTATTTTTGAAGCAATTTGGCGTTTCCTTTAAAAAAAATTAAATATACACTTCCCTTAAGCACTGGTAATATTTTCCCAAAAGAAATAAACACTTATGTTTTCCCAGAGCTTTCTGTGAATATTTCTAACAGCTCGAATTTTGAGACAACACAATAGGAGTTCACGGGAGACTTGATGAGTACAATACGACAGTATTATACAAAACTGAAGAGTATGAACCTCCAAGCATCCAACAAAATCAGACCTTAAAATAACTTTGCAATGAAAGAACCCAAATGAGAAGTCCCCACCTTATGATTCCTGTGCCAGTTAAACTGGACCGTCAAGTTGACTGGATTAAGACACGCCTGGATTATATTAGGGACATTATACTCAGCGAGGGGTGAATTCATTTATGATCAGGCCTGAATGTGTCTTTAGAAAATGAGGCCCTGGGAAGGAGATGAGTCACCACGGGATGCCTTTGTAACTTCCTGTGATATGTCTATTTCAGTGTTTCCTCCAACACTTTCCCTATACACTGCTTCCTATTCAGCAAGGAGTGAACAACTCAGTGGCACTATATGTTCTGTGGTGATGTTTCTGCCCGGGACCCAGCCCACCATGGACAAAAACCTCTGAAACCAGCAGGCAAATTAATCTTCCCACAAGCTGCAGGAACCATGTATTTTGTGCCAGTTACAATAAAGTAGGTCAAAATAATTTTACTTATATAAAGCCTGGAAAATTCAAACTAAAAAGAGAGCATATTAATGTTTGAAGAAGGCTAGGGGACCAGAAAGGACCAATATGCTCTTTAAATTGAGTGCTAAAGGTTTCTGGGTATGTATGTTTGTCAATCATCAAATTTTTCACCTGCTATGTATACTAAACCAATTATTTCTACTTAAACTTTGCACAAATTCTATATAGGTAAAACATATCATTACCTATCCAGTGCAGATCACAAAAAGAACATCTTATAATACCCATACAGGGATATCTAGTTTATCAGAATGTTTAAATACAGTATAGATAACCATGTTTCTTTGTATATTGACTTCTTAAAAAGATAAATTTAAAATTCAAACTATTAAGAGCAAAGACTAGCTGTTACTAAAATGAAGTCAGAATTGGTATTTTTTTCATATACTAAAAATATAAAAAGTATACTTTGGGTTTTTATTTTGTTGTATAAAATATGTTTTTTAAGTTTGTTGTTCATATTAAAATATTTTGGTGAAGGAAATAAATCTCTACACCATTTGGATATATATCTCATGCATAGCATTAAATATCAATGTGTTTCCCATTTGTAAGCGGAACACTAGCATGCGTGATTGACACAAACAGAGGGAAAGGTTTCCTTGCACACTGGAGACACTCATGAAACTCAGTGTTAACAGTATCAGGAAGTTTTAGTTTTGATCATTTTATTTATTGAAATCACATTGTTCATAACATAATAATTAAATCAGTTATTATAACTTTGTCATAACTACTTATACTTCTTATGCTTACAAGTGAAAACAGGTATTTGAGAAAATGATAGATAGAGGCTAATTGATAATAATTTTGAAGTGAATTAAATGTCGAGATCCAACTTTCACTATTTTCCCTAACTGGCTGAAAAATCATTCATGTACACATTTTACTATACTTCATTATACACTAGACAAATTTTTCTCAGACTTTTAAGATACAAAATAATATATGATGAATGCTTCAAAGTACATATATACTTAATATATTTAAATAAAATATTTTAACATATTTTAGACAATGAGAGCAGTTGTGTATATTTTTTCATATCTGGCATTTTTTAATTTAAAAATAAACAATGACCAAATGGTAATAATTAATGTTTATATAACACTTATTAATCAACAGTCATTGATTTTTATTGTTTAAATATATTTATTAGTCTAGTATTATAATAATCCTAAGAATTAGGTAGGTCGTTATTTCCATAATGACACATGAAGTTACTGAGATAAAATTGAGTAATTGTCCTAAGATGGTACACTATATAAGCTGCAGGGTTAGAATTTGATTAGGCATTCTTGCATATGTCTACATGCTGTTATTTCTTCACTTACTTTGCAATGCAAAATGTATTCTAGCACAATCTGTTTATATATAAATACATGTTATTACATATCCATGAATCTCACTATTCTTCAACATTTCACTCACACATATTTCAAAGTTTTAAACTTAAATGACTGTGAACAATATTTTTGTCAGCATATGGACATAACTATATTTACCCAAGCTCTTACCTAACCTTTCAATACATCTGACTGTCGTGGTAAAATGTCCCGTACACAGAGACATTAACATAAATATTGCCTCGGCAGCAACTGTGTTGGAATATTGCCCAAGCGACTTCCTTCAGTTGTATTTTATGATGTTGATGATCTTGGATACAATGTCAACCTCAAGTCTGAAGTTTTGAAATGAATAAATTGTTATCGACGTGCTACCCAGGTTGAAGTTCAAATGTATTTAAAGTAAATGTTTTGCAATTACAGCTGCATTATGTACAGCTTATTTCTTAATATGTATATTATAGTGAGAACAAAATTTTGTTTATTTGTCTGGATTTCTTACCTGTCCTCTTTCTTTGATAAAAGTTCGGACTGAAGCTTGTTGCTTCATTTGCTCTCTGCAAGTTCAGTCAAGGTGATGGTGGAGAAACATTCTCACTGCACTGGGAATAGGATTATAAATTTCTTTGCACTGTGCCTGTGAAGACATGGTCATGCCTGAAAGGAGTAAAAGGAAATGAAAAGTATGTCCAGCTCTTTTTTTTATTCTTTTACATCACTAGTAAACAAACAAGAAAGAAAACACTTTCATGATCTACTCTACAAAATAATGATAATAAAATTTGACATTATAATTTAAATGAGATTTATTTTCAAACAGATTTTAAATAAAGACTGATAATTGAACTGGAACTATGGGATAATTTTAACTTTCTAGGAAAGCACAGCATCTGTGAATATTCACATGCTTTCCCTATGAAACCTTTTTACTTAACAGCATAATAAACAGAATTTTTAGGTCTTTATTTTACTTCAGAGACATTTTTTAAAACCACTAAAGCACAAATGGTGCTGAGGAAAATGCTTTTGTCCTCACCTTGTTTTGTGTTGGGGTATTGGTATTTAAACATAATGGATATAGTAAGTCTAATTTGCGTTTAGAATCCAGCTCTTGTGTAATGAAAATTCATCTGAAGGTAACAAGAACTATAGAATATGAGTCTAATCACTATGCAGTTTCACAAGCAGATCTACATCATTAGAGAAAAAGAAAAGAGGAAAGAAATTAACCTGTTTTGTCTTCGGACTACGTGCTTAATTTTTGTCAACAAATGGCAAAGGTCATTTTTCAACGCTGCCTTGTGTAAGATATTTACTAAAGCCCCTCCACGATAGCTTCCATTATTTTCCTAAAACAATCTGTTTTACACTAATTTGTTTCCTTTTCCAATATTTTCCTCCCAAGCCTCTGTCCAGAGGCTGCAGTGTGAATTAATAGTTCTTCTCACAAAGGAAAAATAAAATGTTTCTTTCAGGATACATTTTCACATTCAGCAATAGAGCAGCCCAACCAACTACATGTGCAAAGCATACAAACTAGAATTATATACACTCTCCATGAAATTTAAAAATCATCATATTATTAGATCTCTAATTACAAAGATCTCTTTGGAGGGCTTAATGTTTCCTTGAGAACCATCATCTCTTCTTGCAGTTTCAATAAATCTCAGATGTATCTTTAACTGCATATAATTATGTGACTTCTTAAAGTGTTTGAAACCGAATCCAGATGAGTGAAGACTCTTAGAGTCTAATGATAGAAAAGTAAAGAGCTGAGAGGGTTCCCAATTGTAACTACCATGACAACCTCCATATTTTAGTGCTGAATTCAGCTGTTTGAGAGTAGTACTTTTTGGTTCCATGGGGTGAAACTCAATTTGTATCACTGGCTGCTGTGCAGTGAAGGAGAATTTTAATACCCTATTGAGTACTGCTTTTTGCTAGTTTGTTTACATGTTTGCAGGATAATCTGCACACTGACATAATGAAACATGCCAAAAGATTTCCTGAATTAAACTTTTTGTTTTCCCTGAGAAATGCTGATGTTGAAAGAAAAATATTAGTGTAAGATGAAGAAGAAAGAGCTTCCATGCAGCCAGGGTACTTAGAAGTCCTGGATCAAAACTGCAAAAGAACAAAAGTAATGAAAGAAAGACTTGGAAGTGAACAATTTTAGAGTACATGGGTCCTGCTATTTTTAATTGTAGGTTCATTTAATTTATTCTGTCTAAATTTGGTGAATGATGATTAACTGCATCATGGTCTCTATTTCTACCTCTTCCTCTGTCTTTTTTCCCTTTTCCAGTCACACTTTTCTCCCTCGCCTCCTCCATCTTTTCCTCTCTTGTTTTGTCGGTTTGGCGTCATCATGTTGTTTCTTAATTTGTTTTTCTAGTCAGTATTAATTCTCTAGTGCTCCTAAACCTTGACAATTATTTTGGCACTTACTTCCCTGATTCTTTCATGTCTATACTCATGCTAGGATGTGCATGTTCTACTGGAAAATTCATGGAAAGGCTGTGATCTCCAGGCTCTGCCAGCCCCCATATTTTTGCTACGCCTGAAAGGTGCTAAGAGGGACCCTCACAGCTACTCTGCTGATCAGAACAAACCCTGAATATCATTTTGATGAAGCTCTGCTTTATTGTATAGCTAACACAGCAGGTTTCTATGTACTGTGAACATTCTAGAGGAGTTTCTGATATTTTCCTGCTCTGTCAGGGTATCTGACTAAATAGGAAATTAGCATTCTTCTTATGTAGGTGGAACCAGTGTCTGAAACCACATACTTCCTGAAATACATATTGCTCATCACATTTCCTGTCTGCTCTCTTCCTGCACTTGAAAGCTACAAGTTGGGAATGAAACAGAAATATTTCTTACACATAATCAAGAATGCCTTTGGATAGCACTGTATCTGGATGACTGACAACAATTTTTACTCTGAATAAGACTATTTTTTATTCTTAGTATTATAGGTAGAAAAGCCAGCTAGACATATGTAGGCAGATAGATAGGGCTGGCCCTTGATAGACTTGCAAAAGAGGACGTCCTCAAAGGTCAAAAATGAGGAACTACACTTCCAGATAGCAGTCACCAGCAGACCTCACTCTCCCAGGATGAAATGTCAAAATCCAGATCCAGCCCATCCCTGGAATGCAACAATTGCAAAATTTCCAGATAATGGGCAGGACCTTGAACCACCTGGAGGAGTCTCTGGACAAGCAAGACCCTCTAGGGTTTGATTTCTCAATGGACCCTATTCAATCAAAAGGTTGCTGAAGTAACTATGCTTGCCCTTTACCCACTGGTTAGTCACAGTTCAAATCTTATTGGTAGCCCCCTATTTCAGACCCGCCTCACCTCATGGCTTTG